>JBAMBO010002843.1:0-157382 GCA_037044535.1 Lordiphosa magnipectinata
CCGGAATGGAATAATTTTTTTTTATGTGTATGCATTGTACATGTAAAATCGAAGGTCCGCATTGAAATTTTCTCTTGATATTCAAGCCGTTATTCATCTTTGTGAGTAGAGTCATTATCGGGGTGTTGCTTCCCACCACTCCATTGGTACCCCGAAAAACGGAAGCATAAAAATTGACCTCATCTTATACAATTATACCAGGGGTGCCCAGAATGAGCTTACGGCCGCGTGGACCAATACAATAAAATATATTTAAGCCAAAACAAAAAAAAAAAAAAAAGCTACTGCTGTCTGATGTGCACGTAGCCAACAAAGCCTTCGCTCGGAGAGAACAAATATAAAGTTGTTGTTGCTCGACCTCGACCAGAGAACTGCAAAAATCACTTTTTTCTTGATTGGCTCATACACAAAAATTCTTAATCACATTTAATCAATCAACAAAACTCAGAGCAGAATATATTCAACGCAATCGCATCGAGCGGCTGAGCTACAGTTATGTGATCCAACGTGTATGTTCCTATTTGTTCATCGAACAAGCGCATTGTGTGTTCGATTGAACAAAACTCAGAATTGACTTGCCAGCGCATCGTGAGCAATGCCAGAGCATTGCTCTCTCTCTCTCACTCTTTCCATATCTGCCAGCAGCGCCTATGCGTCTTTGCAAGAGTTTATTCATACGAGGTGATTTTCGCTCACTCTAAACAATCGTCGTTGAGCCAAACGAACAATCAGCCGAACTGATCGGAATGAAGTCGAACATGATTATAATCAGAGTGCCAACTATTGGTTCGAATAAAACTCTGCTGCGAGTATGCAAGTTTGATGAATAGAGCGCGAAGCCTGTTTATTCAGGTGTTGAATAATGTGTGAGCGTTTTGCAATCGAACGAAGCCGCTCTCTGACCTCGACCTGACAGCATCAAAAACTAGCCAGCGACTGAAAGACTTTTTGCTCTCTTCTCCTCAGCTGCGGCATGCGTTCGGCTCGTATATGTGTAAATAGCGAAATGTATTCGCCCCCAGGGGGTACAGGTGACCATCGCTGTTTTATGTAGGCTTGTGGCATGCGTGCCCCGTATACGCGCCAGCTATTCCTTTCCATCAAGCAACAACGAATGCATGGCTTGCGGAATAGACTTGGGCACCCCTGCCCTAAATCCTAGATTTCATACTTTGACTTCATCCACACTTTGAGACCACACGTGAAGAGGCCCAGCTGTGGAATCACTCGAGATGCGTTGCGTGTATTCCCCCCACTAGACAAACGCATACCATTTATATACGCGTTGAGCCTTACAAGAACACATAGTTAGCTAAGTTAGATTTAAGGAATAAAATATTTAGAATAAAAGTAAGATCGCTCGCAAGAACGATTCAGAAAAAGGTGTATAATTCTATACACTAAGGGCCAACTTCACATCTAGATCAGCAGTGGGCAAGAAGACCTTGCTCCTAAGATATTTTTTTCGGCAATTGGCGCCAGTCAGACTCATAATAAACTGCGTCGCAATTAACTCGCTTCAAATGGTGAACAACAATAAAGCCCATGCAAATCGGAGCACGGCGTCTACAAGACGCGCACACAGACAGCGCAACAGCTGAATTCCGGGACTCACTGAGAACGGTTGCTTATTCTGTAGTTGTTGTCGGGCTGCTCCCAAACTCAAATTTCATGCCCATCGCTGATCTAGATAGCTGCTATGTGTCAAATAAACTCATAATTTGAAATACCGACCTACTAAAACGGGCAGAAGTGGAGGGGTCGACACAATTAAACGTAGAATGAAATGAAGCTTCGCTAGAAAGGCAGTGGAATATAGCCCGCTGGACAGAGTTTGTCGTACATTAGTCAATCCCAAAGAAACTTCGAAAATACATGTCTGTAAGGAAACGGAAAAACACCTGGATAGAACTCAAGGCGACAGCCAACAATCACAGTTCGTTATATAAGAGTGCGTGATGCTCTCTGTCCCATGCGAAAGAATAAACGTACTTACAATGCAAACATTTATATTTATTTAAAATTAAACATTCTGTTCAAACTCAATCATTTGCACCTCCAATTCCCTCAGCGGCTTGTCCATCTCTTGGACTACAATATATCGTACATCTTTAATCTGTTGCACTGCATCCAGAAAATCACCGGTTGATGGAAAATCGTACTGCAGGTAATCGCGTAAAGTGTTTTGCAGAGATTCAATTTCCAGTTTCTCTCTATTCAGTGCACGTTGTAGCTTTAGATGAACGATTATAAAGCGGCGAAACTGCAAACACTTTTTGATGTACCACATATCACTTAGGAACGCAAACATAAACAAAATCAGCCAGAGAGTGATTGCGACTTGAATGACATGGTGGTATTGCATCGCAAATTAACATCTCTGGAGAAGGAGTGTCCATAATTCTATCAAAATCTCCATTTTTCAAAATATTTATTTCAAATGATTTAAAACAATTTTCTATCTTTTGAATGCTCTGAAGTCCCAACCGATGTGATCTTCCGAGGGTTTTGATCAATATACAAATAATTTTGACAAATAAAAAATGGGTATATAGGCCCAAATATGGAACTTTTTTGCATTTCCGACTCCGGAGCGGTTCGATTCCGAACCTGTTTGCAGCTCTGGTTTTAATGAAAGATGCATTGAATGACGATACAGAAAAACCAAATACAAAGTTTTGATTTAGCTCATAAGATGCAAATTGTTGGATTTTAATATGGAAAATAGGTCTGATGATAGAAAATATCTTATCTTATCATACTAATGGAAAAAATTACACTCCTTTAATTTACCCCATAAAGCCCGGGACTTCAATCCACTATCGAGCGGGGAAGGATGGGTGTGATTGATGATAGCTCTAGTTATTGTACAATTTAGATTTAAGGGGATGCAAAATTTTTTTTCGATTTTTTTTGAATTTTTTTATATCTTGCATATTTGAGAATATCGCCCTAAAAGGATTTTTTGAAACTCGAAATACTTTTGAAGATATAGCCTTTTTTGTCGAACAATGTCTTCGCTAAAACGAGTAATTTTTGAGTAAATAAATTTCGAATAAATAAAGCTGCGAAATAATGGGTGGTTCTTGAATTTGAATGGTAACATGTTGTCGTCTCAGATCGATATCGATTATTAATCGATAATTATCGAAGGCTATCCTACACAATATCCAGGCTGCGTGAGGCGAAAGTGAGCAAACGATATAAAAAGCTATCAAAAGTACAGTTTTGCTAATTTTTGTTTAGTGCTGCAATATTTTCTGAAAAAGCAATAAAACAAAAGCTGAAAGGCAAAGCTCTCGTCCGGGTCGAGTGACAAAACGCCAGTATATTGGAAATCAACATTTCAGAGAAGAGGACACCAATTTTGCGAGCGCATCCTCCAAAAAATTGAAGAATAATCAAAACGATGATATTATTGTTGAAAACAACTTGGAGAACTGCATCTTGGACTTCTATTCAGTCTTCGCAACACTTTCTACTTTGGTCATTTGTGCCACATGCAAGGAAAAAATTTAATTTAAATAAGCGTCGCCGTATGGAATCGGTTTTAAAATTGCTTTGAACTGCGCCTGCCCAACCACTGCATTCATATCTTCGTCAGCTTCAGTCGGGAAATCATACGAAATCAACCGGCGCTTGGTTGTGGCGATGAGACTGTTAGCCGTTGGATCGAAAGGTATTAATATGTTTTGTGGCCTTATGGACATCGGGCAAGGTTTATCGAACAATTTATACTACCGTACCCTGGAAAATGTTCATTCAGCTGGAAATGCCATATATGACTACGTATTTCAAAGGCTGCACGAGAAGAAAACAAAGCGATGATCCAAGCTGATGCACAGTGCGATCCAACATTGTTTACTGTGTCGGGAGATGGCATTTGGGAAAAACGTGGCTATTCATCTCTTTTTGGTGTAACAACTTTGATTGGCAAGTAAAGTAAAAAAACTGTTGACTCTGCTGTTAAGTCCAGCATTTGTAATAGCTGTCAATATTGGGAAGCCAACAAAGACGAAGAACCAGAGGCTTATGAAATTTGGATTGATACTCATGCAGAAGAATGCCGTACAAACCACGAAGGGAGCGCTGCCATAATGGAGGTCGTCGCGGTCATAGAAATAATCGCGTAAGTGCCCTAAGATATGAATATTTATTATTCTTTTAGTATCTCCCTTTCGCTTGTTCCTCCCCTTCCGCTACTCATCATACCAAACACAAACCTGTTATTTGGTGTGCATTTGTTATATATTTTCCCCCATTCTTAACATTTATACACACACCTTTAACATTTACAATTTTGATATAACAAACAATTTATCTCGTACGTTAAACAGGACCACTTCACCCCGCAGATCTTCTCATCAGACATAAATTTGGATATCCGAAAATGATAGTTTTCCAAAGCAGCTTAAGGAGAATTATTATTAGACTTTAACAACCAAGTGGCTCATCAACTTAATACTCACATTCAAAAACTCGTACATTGTTATCTTTTGCTTATGTGCTTGATGTAAATGTTCAAAATGTAATGAAATTACATATTATGTTAACATTGCAAAACTCCTTTCAACGTAACCTAAAAAGAAAGAAAAGGTCTTACAAAGGGTTAACATAACATCACCTTAGTATACCTTATTGTCAGACCCAACAACAGCTCACACAGCTCTACATCACGAAGAAAAACCACTTTCAAATGGCCAACTACCAAACAGCAACTTGTGTTAGAAAAGTTTTTGGAGGAAGAAGGAACAGGAACTCTGCAAACGATAGCGACAGGTCAATATGTCTCTTTCCACTTTTTCTTTACTCACACAACAGTTCACATTTTGTAAATCACCACTAGTAAATTTAGTTAACTTTTCCAAATTAATTTAACTACCGAAATTTTTTTATTATACCCTTGCAAAGGGTATTATAATTTTGCCCAGAAGTTTGCAACGCATAGAAATATTCATTTCCGACCCCATAAACTATATATATTCTTGATCAGGGTGACGAGCTGAGTCGATTGAGCTTTGTCCGTCCGTCTGTCTGTCTGTCTGTCTGTCCGTCTGTCTGTCTGTCCGTCTGTCTGTCCGTCTGTTTCTACGCAAACTAGTCTCTCAGTTTTAAAGCTATCGAGCTGAAATTTTGCACAGAGTCTTCTTTTTATTGCACGCTGCTAATATGTCGGAACCGACCGGATCGGATCACTATATCTTATAGCTGCCATAGGAACCATCGGTCGAAAAATGGGTTTTAGTGAGAAAAACTTTTTTGTTTTCAATGTTAGCGGCCCTAAACTCGCCCATTGCTAATATTATCTGCCTTTAAACAGATTTGCAAATTTTGTTCAAGATCGGATGACTATATCTTATAGCTGTCATAGGAACCATCGGTCGGAAAATGGGTCTTAGTCGAAAAAACTTTTTTGTTTTCAATGCTAGCGTCATAAAACTCGGCGATAATTAATATTATATGCTTTCAAACAGATTTGCAAATTTTTGTCAAAATCGGATGACTATATCTTATAGCTGCCATAGGACCGATCGGTCGGAAAATGGGTCTTAGTGAAAAAAACTTTTTTGTTTTCAAATAAATAGTTCTTAAAGTCGGTGATTCTTAATATTAAACTAATTTGAAATTGATCGACATCGGGTGACTATATCTGATGGTTGCCATAGGACCGATCAGTCGGAAAATGAGTCTTAGTGAGAAAAACTTTTCTGTTTTAAATTTTATCTTTCTTAAACTCCGCGATGGTTAATTTGATATGTTTTCAAAAACATTCGTGAAATTTGGGCGAAATCAGATGTTTACCTGTATGAAAATGGGTTTTAGTTAAAAAGTTGTTAGATTTTTATATGTAAGAGTTCTTAAACTCTATCATTTCAAAAACAGCATTTGCAAGGGTATAAAAACTTCGGCACAGGCGAAGTTAGGTTGGCCTTCTCGTTTTTTTTATTTTTTGGGAGCATGTTGTTTGGACAAGCTCTGGTGCTTAACTGAATTCTATAGAAATGAGTGTTGAAGGCCTCAAAACATTTGACAGACAACGTCTATGAAATGGCCTACCTACATTTTGTTTGTGTTAATTTTTATAAAATAAAATGAATAGAATTTGGTAAGTACACCAAAACAAAAAAACCCACAAAACCTTGCATTGTCCAGAAAATAATCTTAAAAAGTATCAGATTCGCGTTTACTGTGTTGTTCTTATTGAAAGTTCAAGAAACACCCCCAGATAAGTTGCGGAATTGTTGAACTGAGAAATTTTGATTGTGAACAACGCTTTTTGTGAACATATCCATTCAGTTGTTGGGATTTTTCATGTTTTCGAACTATCACAAAATAAAAAAACAATTAATATAGGTAAATATGTACATATATGTGCGTACATACTTTCATTTCGGTACATTGGTCTATGGTGGTTGTAAGTTTGAATTTGTACGGACTCGCTCTTGTGAGCGATCTTCCTTTTATTTTTAAATTTCTCATCCCTTAATTTTTATTCTTAACTAAGGCAGTATTTGTAAGATAAATGCGTGTCTGTAATTATAAGAATGCGTTCGTCTGAAGGAACACACATTGCCTCACACGATGCATATTTATAAGTGGCACACACCGAATAACATTTTTAAGTGGTTCCCATGGCTGGTCCTTTTTAAGTGGTGTGTCTGACTCTTGTCAGCAACCGTAATTAAGTTAATGTTAGATGATATGTAACGCAACGTTAGGGTCGTGGTCGAATCTTATGTTCAAGTTTGAAAATTGGTTTTGGGTATGCTTAAGTCAGTTTCTGTAATCTATTTAAAGAATTCTTTGCTAAATTCTTCTTTGGTCACCATTCTTAGTACCGTTATCACACATTTGCGTGCGTCGCTTAGGAAATAAGTATGTGTGCAAAAAGAAATTAGTGTTTGACGGTCAGCGTGATACAAAGTGGATGATTAATTAAATTTATAGAAATAAATAAAAAACGTAACTTAAGAAGTGGTTGAAGAAAGCACATAAAACAATTTCTGGTTTTCCTAAGAATGTCTCGTGGTCAGAACCTTTACAAAGATAGATGGATATTTACGCAGGAAGGCTTTTTTTTCTTCAAAAAAATACCAGATCTAGAGTGGATTGAGGACCTCTGGGGAATCCTTTCCTTTGAAACGGTTTATTTTGCTGAATGGTTCCGATTCCGGTATTAAGCCCTGGTTATAAGTTGTGGAATTTCTGGCATTTTGTTTTTGTCAAACTGCCACAAACCTTATGTGACCTAATGCAGACCGCCTAAGCGACACATTTTCCTCACACAAAGATACAATTCAAGACCGAACAACTTGAGCCTAGAATTCAGGAGTAAAACCAAGTACCTTGGCGAAAACTAATCTGGCACGATACCATCACTGGACGTGGAAAGAGCAGTCAATAGGCTGCAAATGGGACTTATTCTTAGCAGTCTTACTTTAGTCCTAAACACTTCACAAAAAGTACAGACAAGTGTTGAAATATATGTACCATTTTTCATCTCCCAGAAAAGCGAAGAAGAAACATATCCTTGCGGAGTGCCTCGATTGACGAATAGTTGATATTATATAATAACAAGTAAATAACATTTTCAAGTAGCCCTTTTCATAGATGTTTTCTGTTAAAAAGTCAAATTGTTTGAGGCCTTCAACACACATTTCTATAGAATTCAGTTTAACACCAGAGCTCGACCAAACATGTTCCCAAAAAAAAAAAAATAAATAAATAAAAACAATAAATTAAATTCTCGGTAGTTCAAATTACTTGGAAAACTTCACAAAATTTTCACGTGGATAATTTTTGGGCTATCAAACAAACTATGGACTGTGTGAGTAAAGAAAAAGGAGTCTAAACGAGCCATATTGATCTGACCTGTCGCTATTATTTGCAGTCCAGTTGTTCCTGCCATCAAATTGATGCTTGGATGCTTGAGTTTCTATGTGTAAAGTTTACTAAAGAAGCATTAAGAAGAAGTAAATATAGGTATTCAAAGTGTGCAGTTCTGTGGGCCATCCAGTTATCCTAGTATCATCTGGTTTCCATCAGTGTAGTTTTGCTGAAAATGAATTATAAATGGAAAGAAAAGTTATACTGAAAATTTTGATGTTGCCTTCGCTGCGTGTGTTAAGGTTCGGCTTACACTGGTTATTCACAGCTGTTTGGTATGTACAAAGGTGATTTTATGGTAACCCATTATGAGAACTTCGCTTTCTTTAGAGAGTATGAAAGTATTTTTCTACTTACATATCACAATATTTACTTCACATAAACAACCATGTAAGTTGGTGCACGACTTGGTCGTTGGTATTCAATAATGTTTCTCCCACAGATGCAGACCACAACTACAGTTTCGGAAACCAAAATTTATGAATAGAGCAAAGATTGGTGATGTGATGTGTGTGTACTGTGAGGGAGGTTATTTGTAATATTCTAAATACTACAATTTTCTAATGGTGGATGTGTGGGAGAATCTTTGTTACATTCAAAAATTTCCGTAATTCTTTTGAAATGGCTTCAATATGTATGTAAAAATTTAAAAAATGGGGGAAAAAAATTAAAATATAAAAAAGAGGTTTGTGTTTGGTATGATTACTTAAGGAACGGGAGGAATATGCATAAGCTTCACCATCTGAAGCTTACTATATGAATGGTACCCCTACGCATGAGTTGCGAAGCATGGTACCTTATCGGCGTCCACCCTATTGAGTTATGGATCAGGGCGCTTTTAGTTGTAACAAATATTGGAAAGCAAAAAAGGATTTGCACTACAATCCGTCGTCAAATTTCGTCATTAAACCCTTGCAGAGGGTATAATAATTTTGCCGTTTCCAGTTCGGCGCTTGTTGACTATATCATGCGATTCCAAATTTCCAGCATCAACAATTGTTATTTCACTAACTGTTGGTGCATTGTATTGTCAATGCTGTTATCATAGAATGGCATCTGTTCTATCGAATTCGGGTATACTGGGAAGTATAGTCTCTACCATTGAAAACCAAAAAGTTTTTCTCGTAAGTACACTTTCGACCGATCATTCCAATGGCAGCTATATGCTATAGTCATCCGATTTGGGTTAGACTTGGCAGAATTATGTGGAAGCATATAGTATTAATATCAAGTTTGGGAACGAACCAACTTGGTGGAATAATGAAAAAGAATAAAACAAATAGAGGCAGCTTGCATAATTTATATAATCTAAGGTTTTAAATGATTTTTGTCGAACATTCTTAGCTGAGTTATTTCCCATATATTCATCAGATTTTGACCAAACTCCCTAAAATTGTGTGGAAATTGAATATGAATCCAACTGCTAAATAGTAATTTATTTCATGGCTGGCAGGCATGCAAAATCAAAATTGAAACAAGTGCGAAAGTCGGTCGATCCCGACTATAATATACTGTGCTAGTTCAGGCTGACGCTCGCATTTGCTACCGATTTTAATATAATACATGAAATCGGAATTCAAAAGACACCAAGAGAGGGCGGTTCATTGTTTGAAAACAGGTCATTGCAAACCCCGCCGATGGCAAATTTGAGGGCCTCAGGTACTCGAAGCCCTATCGGCCTTTCAGCGGAAGTACACTCCACAAAATTATTAGTACCACGCGTGAAAACACGAGTTTTTATCATTAATGTCTATTAACAAGGCAGAGCAATATCTTTTGCCGAAAAAAAAAATCTTACCCAAGAAGTCACACGGTTATCGTAAAATATTTGTTTCTCTCTCTAAAATGCATGTTCCTTCCGTTCCTTTAGTAATCATTCCAAACACAAACCTCTTTTTTTTTATATGTATATATTTTCCCATTTTTAAATACATTTTGAAACCATTTCAGTATAATTACGGAAAATTTTGAATATAACAAATAATTTCCCACACATCCACATCACAAGTCTTGTCTGTATATATTAATTTTGATTTCCGAAAATTGTAGTTGCGATCTGCGTCTGTGGAAGAAATATTATTAGATTTAAACGACCAAGTGGTGCATTAACTTAATACTCACACATCCATGTATTCATAAATTTTTTTTATGTTGTAAATATTATAATGTGTAAAACTTTCATAGTGTCTAAAGAAAGCGAAGGTCTTATAATGGGTTAGCATAAATTAATTGTTGTACATACAACACATAAGTGAGTAACCAGTGTAAACCCTAACCATCCCATACAACGAAGACAATTGCCCAAGTACCGAACATCAACTTGAATTTGAGAACTTTTTGGAGCTGGTAACAGAAGGACTGCAAATGATACCGACAGGTCAGATCAAAATGTCTCGTTCAGACTCCTTTTTCTTTACTTACACAGTTTATATTTTGTAAAAAAAAAAAAAACAGGAAAAATATCACGACTAATTTTTGTTAAGTTTTCGAAATAGTTTTAACCGAAAATTTACTTTTTTTTTTGTTTATTTGTAAGATGTTGTTTCAACGAGCTCTGGTGTTAAACTGAATTCTATAAAAATGTATGTTGAAGGCCTCAAACAATTTGACAATTCGACAAAAAACGTTTATGAAAAGGCCTACTTGAAAATGTTATTTACTTGCTATAATCAGAGGTCGCAAAAATCGGTCCCCCTTTCGCCTTTGTCAGAAAACGACAGCTTTCGTGCGACCTCATTGAAAAGAGGTAACGATACAATCTTTAACTACGCTCTCTGCTTCTATTTGGTTGTGAGAGGAGAGAAACACATTTTTTTTGATTTTTTCCTCTTAGGTCTTTTTGGGACCGTTTGGCCTTGTTCCCGAATTCAAAAGGTCTTCTTCGTATGTATGCATCGGTGTGTAAGGCTCGGCTAACGATATGAATGTATGCGACGAACTATACGCGCTCTCTCGTTCTCTCTCGCATAGACTCTCTCTCTGCTTATGTTAAGATCTGGCGCAACTTTTGAGACTGCAACCTTTTCAAATAAAATTTTGAGAGTTTGGTCTTCGAGAAGCACGCAATTTAAGACCAATTGACTGAGTTGGGCCTGTTATTCGGTTGCTGTCAGACCGATCAGAGCTGCGTGGTCAACCACAGCCACTTAACAGTGAGCGCGATAACAGAACACATTCGGTTGCGGGAAGCCCAGGCCCCTTTTATATTTGGTTTTTCGGTCAGTGGTCAAGGGTTGAGTTATTCACGAGCTATGGTTATAATATAATCTCAACTATTCGTCAATCGAGGGACTCCGCAAGGATATGTTTCTTCTTCGCTTTTCTGGGAGATGAAAAATGGTACATATATTTTAATAGTTTTGTGTACTTTTTGTAAAGCGTTTAGGACTAAAAATAGACTCTTAGAATGAATGAAAATGAATTTAGACCGCCATCACAAAATGAAATTAGACCGCGCGCCCATGTATAAAAGCGCAATCGCGCAATTTAAAAAAAAAAAAAAAATTTTCTACGGCGGTTGTGGAAAAGAGTTTAAAAGTATCTATCCACAATCCGTTCAAACAAGAAACATTAAAAGACTAGACCGCGCGGTCTAATTTCATTTTGTGATGGCGGTCTAAATTCATTTTGCAAAATGAAATTACACCGCCGACCGCGGTCTTAATTCACGAGGTCTAATTTCAATCACCCGTTTTCGCCAATGTACTTGGCATTATTCCTGAATTCTAGACTCATGTTGTTCGGTCTAGGGGAGGAGAAGTAGCAGGTGGTCGCTTAGGAGGTCGGCATTAGGTCACATAAGGTTTGTGGTAGTTTGATTAAAACCGAAACTTTTTTCTGTATCTGTTGATTTGTTGTGGGCCGTTGTTACGTTGTGTAATTGTTGTGTAAACTGTGGTTGTTGTCCGGCCGTCTTCCCTTACTACAGTCAACACATCGTATCGTTTGCGGTGTCTAACTCGGTCAATTGGTATATTTCGGCTACAGTTCTATCATATTCCTATATAGTTGAAATAAAATATACTTTAGGCCAATAAAAATTCCTTCGTCTCGGTTAAAATCCTTGCCTCTTTACTAATTGAGCACTTTTGTATCTGATTAAAATGAGACCTTCTAGTGTGGGTAAACTACCCATTGTGTACCTGATTTCATATAGCACATTTATCTGGCCACTCTATCTTGCCAGCAATGGCCTAGAGCAGAGTCCGGCGCCTCCCTATCTGAAGTGTATACAACAGCGCTCTGCGGCTTACGAGCTTATACTGCTCTCTTTTGCAACAACAAAGATGTGCTAAATGAGCGCGCTCTCGCGTGGCTAAACACACACACACAACGCCAAAATGAGCAAGTGTGTTTAGCCGGCCCCTGGCCTAGAGAGAGGACTGAAAGGCAACAAGACCTAGGTTCAAATCTCAGTTGAGAGTGTACATGATTTTCTCATATTTGTAAACAAGAACTCTAGAACAATTGCAGTTTCAGTATCACTTACTTCGCTTAGCTTCATGGTTATCTGATTTATCTACCTTACATCTACGTATCCTATGCAAAGTGGCAGAGGTACTACGACAGTCTTTCGAGAATAGCATTAGCCAAAGTTTTGACTTTGGGATATGGAACTCATCTCTGCGATGACATTCTAAAACAATTCACTAGCACATTCGTCATTTTCAAAATAGCCCAACTGTATTTAAGTGTATGTAATTTGATTTATGTACACAAAACAAGAAAGAAAGTCGGTCAAGCCCGACTATAACATACTCTGCACCCTTAATGTCGCAGCTCGCATTTGGTCACGAGTCAAACAGCCAGTTAACACACAACGCACAACGCAGTGCGCTCTCTAAGCTCTCTCTCTCTCTCTCTCTCTCTCTCTCCCTAAGAGTGCTTCTGCTGAACGCAATGCTTAGGTTATGGGTGGGGTGGGTGGGGGGTGTTAACTGACCGTTTTTTGCTCATAACTTGAGTATCGTTCATCCGATCTTTATCATTCTTTCAGCAAATCGATATATTATATATATATCGAATAATTTTGAGCACTAGATATCTTTAAAAGGACGAACCATCTATCATCAAAACTGTAGGAGATATGACGTTTTTGCCAAATTGCGCGGGCGCGAGGGGGCGTGGCAAAAATTGAAAATAAACTTGATCTGCCTGCAAGTATAAGAAATATATGTCCCATATATGTCAAACCTCTATCTCTTACCATCTCTGAGATCTCTTCGTTCATACGGACGGACGGACAGACGGACAGACAGACAGACAGACAGACATATCTCCTACAGTTTTGAAGATAGATCGTTCGTAACTTTTAGAGATACCTTGAAAACAAAATTATTTATCGATTTGCTGAAGGAATGATAAAGATCGGATGAACGATACTCAAGTTATGAGCAAAAAAGGCCAGTAAACACCCGCCACCCCCCCACCTATCACCACAGCATTCTATTGAACGGCAATCTTAGTGAGAGAGAGAGAGAGAGAGAGAGAGAGAGAGAGAGAGAGTGAAACTTAGATGAGCGCGTATAACTCGTGAGCAAATGCGAGCTGCGACTTTAAGGGTACAGAGTATGTTACAGTCGGGCTTGACCGACTTTCTTTCTTGTTTTTCTTTTGGTGTACTTACCAAATTCTATTCGGTTTATTTTATAAAAATTAAAACAAAAAAAATGTAGGTAGGCCATTTCATAGACGTTGTCTGTCAAATGGTTTGAGGCCTTCAACACACACTTCTATTAGATTCAGTTTAGCACCAGAGCTTGTCCAAACAACATGCTCCCAAAAAATAAAATAAATAAAAAAATTTCGGTAGTTAAATTAATTTGGAAAAGTTAACAAAATTTACTAGTGTGATTTACAAAATGTGAACTGTTGTGTAAGAAAAGAAAAAGTGGTCTAAAAGAGACATTTTGACCTGTCGCTATCGTTTGCAGTCTTCCTGTTCCTTCTTCCTCCAAAAACTTTTCTAACACAAGTTGCTGTTTGGTAGTTGGCCATTTGAAAGTGGTTTTTCTTCGTGATGTAGAGCTGTGTGAGCTGTTGTTGGGTCTGACAATAAGGTATACTAAGGTGATGTTATGTTAACCCTTTGTAAGACCTTTTCTTTCTTTTTAGGTTACGTTGAAAGGAGTTTTGCAATGTTAACATAATATGTAATTTCATTACATTTTGAACATTTACATCATGCACATAAGCAAAAGATAACAATGTACGAGTTTTTGAATGTGAGTATTAAGTTGATGAGCCACTTGGTTGTTAAAGTCTAATAATAATTCTCCTTAAGCTGCTTTGGAAAACTATCATTTTCGGATATCCAAATTTATGTCTGATGAGAAGATCTGCGGGGTGAAGTGGTCTGTTTAACGTACGAGATAAATTGTTTGTTATATCAAAATTATAAATGTTAAAGGTGTGTGTATAAATGTTTAAAATGGAGTAAAATATACAACAAATGTTACATGCACCCCAAAAAACAGGTTTGTGTTTGGTATGATGAGTAGAGCAACGGGAGGAACATATATCTGTGGATTACTAAATATTTGAACGGTACCCGTAACTTGAGTTGAGAAACTGTGGGAGCTATTGGCCGCTGCTTTCCTATCCTAGCTAAATTCTCCTGGAAAAGTCTTTTGTTTTAATGTTTTTCTGTCCCTGGTGAGTAATAACAAAGGCAGGTTTGTCACTAAGCCAAAATTCATTAGGCGTTTCGCTTCAATACCTCGAAATTGGTTTGCGAGTGGTATTTAGTCCACTGTTGCGCATATCTCTGACCACTTCGGTTGTAAGTGTAGTGACAAAGCTTGCCGGACTGGCTGATAAGCCTTCCCCCCACTGGGTTACAAATTTTGTGGCAGTTATACCCTCTACTCGGTATACTAAAGTCGTGCAAATGTATGTAACAGATGGAAGGAAGCATCTCCGACCACATAACGTATATATCGCTCACTTACAAGACTAGCATAACTCAATGATCGTGAAGCAAAGGAATAGCTGGCGCGTATACGGGGCACGCATGCCACAAGCCTACATAAAACAGGGATGTTCACCTGTACCCCCTGGGGGGCGAATACATTTCGCTGTTTACACAAATACGAGCCGAACGCATGCCGCAGCTGAGTAGAGAGCAAGAAGCCTTTCAGTCGCTGGCTAGTTTTTGATGCTGTCAGGTCGAGGCAAATTCACGGTGCTTTATTTTCGCACACCAATACACTCTCACTTTTTGGCCGCGCTCTCGTTGGTGAACGCTGATCTGAAGCAACAACTTTAAATTTGTTCTCTCTTCTCGTTCTCTCCGAGCGAAGGCTTTGTTGTTTGCTATTCCCTTCAGTTCTTGTAGGTAGCGCAGCGCTAGCGAATTGCTAGCGATTCGGTAACCCCTTACTGACTACTCGCTGGATTACCGACAATGGAAAGCTTGGATTACTTTTACATGGGCATGTCCTAGCGAATAGTTAGCGAATCTGGCGCTAGCGAATCGCTACCGAAAAGTAATCTGTGGCGTAGCTAGCTACCGGAGTAACTACTTGTTATCTGTGGCGTAACTAGCTACGGCAGTAACTACTTGTTATTAGTAGCGTAGCTAGCTACAGCAGTAACTACTAGATATCTGTAAGGTAATATGCTCCAAAATATCAAACAATTCATTTAATTTAAAAAAAATTTAATATTGTTGTGACTTTATTTTTTATTACACACTTAAGTTTTATAATGCGCTTTTTATTTATATGTAAAGCATCCTGAAACTGCTACTCAGCGGTTTGGTGTCCGCCGGAGGGTATGCAGGCTGAAAATAGTAATTCAAATTGCAAATATTTAATTTAAAATATGATTATAAAACCTACATACTCTATATACGTTTTACAATGCTGTCTAATAAAATGTATCCAAGGACCTTTGCCAATTCCATTTGGAGAGACTATTGATTTTATCGCCTTGATCTGTAAACAGAAATATTTTTATGTACACAACCTTGTAAGATATATATATAAGTTTTTATTTTTAATATTGTTACCTGATATTATAAATTGATGATGTTTATTATAGTTGATGATACTCAGCACTTTATATATTAGATTTTAAAAATTATTTATTTTTATTTGTAAAAAACACGCACTCGGTTTGGCGTCACAAAATGAAGTAATTTCTGACGCTAAAGTAGAAATAGAATACGCATTGAAAAGAAGACATCCGAAAAAAAGTTTGTTATTTTTGCCTTCTTTCAACTTGTCGCAACGCAGTTATGCTTTACACTTTCGATGCTCAAAAATATGGCAGGGTATCATGGGGTATTATGGTTGTGCATTCTGTACACTGTTTTCGACTTTTTTATAAGGGCGAACTGGATAGTCTTAACAACCATAGCTTAAAGATATTTAAAAAATAAAATCTTTTCTATAAAAAATTCTTTATAAATAAAATTTCTTTAATATTTTAAACAATTGTAAACAGCATGCTATGCTATATTCTTCGTTACATTTAACTCATATCATACAATAAAGTATTGAACCAATTTATGAATAACAATGTATTAACATTTGTATCAAAGGGTATTTTATAGTCCACATTCCAAAAAAACATGTTTTTTCCTTTTCTTTTTGTCGGGTCACTCGCTGAAAGAAGTTGAAACCGAAACGCATTTGCTGTCTTCGATTTGCTTAAAAGCATGTCAGCGCGTTAATACTGACTACAGCCTGGATAACTTGGACACTAGCGAATAACTAGCGCCGAATTCGCTAGCTTTTCGCTAGCGAAACTAGGGTGGTAGTGCCTTTGGAACTAAAGGGTTCGGTAACCCCTTACTGACTACTCGCTGGATTACTGACAATGGAAAGCTTGGATTACTTTTACATGGGCATGTCCTAGCGAAGAGTTAGCGAATCTGGCGCTAGCGAATCGCTACCGAAAAGTAATCTGTGGCGTAACTAGCTACCGGAGTAACTACTTGTAATCTGTGGCGTAACTAGCTACCGGAGTAACTACTTGTAATCTGTGGCGTAACTAACTACGGCAGTAACTACTTGTTATTAGTAGCGTAGTTAGCTACAGCAGTACCTACTAGATATCTGTAAGGTAATATGCTCCAAAATATCAAACAATTCATTTCATTTAAAAAATAATTAATATTGTTGTGACTATTTATTTTTTATTACACACTTAAGTTTTATAATGCGCTTTTTATTTATATGTAAAACAGCCTGAAACTGCTACTCAGCGGTTTGGTGTCCGCCGGAGGGTATGCAGGCCGAAAATAGAAATTCAAATTGCAAATATTTAATTTAAAATATGATTATATAACCTACATACTCTATATACTTTTTACAATGCTGTCTGATAACATGTACCGAACGACCTTTGCCAATTCCATTTGGAGAGACAATTGCTTTTATCGCCTTGATCTGTAAACAGAAATATTTTTATGTACTCAACCTGGTAAGATATAAATATATTTTTTATAAGTTTTTATTTTTAATATTGTTACCTGATATTATAAATTGATGATGTTTATTATAGTTGATGATACTTAACACTTTTATTTGCAAAAAACACGCACTCGGTTTGGCGTCACAAAATGAAGTAATTTCTGACGCTAAAGTAGAAATAGAATACACATTGAAATGAAGACACCCGAAAAAAATTTGTTATTTTACAGTTATGCTTTACACTTTCGATGCTCAATAATATGGCAGGGTATCATTGGGGTATTATGGTTGTGCATTCTGTACACTGTTTTCGACTTTTTTTAAGGGCGAGCTGGATAGTCTTAACAACCATGTGTGCCATAGCTTAAAAATATGAAAAAAAAAAATACTTTTCTATAAAAAATTCTTTTTTAAATAAAATCTCTTTAATATTTAAAACAATTGGAAACAGCATACTATGCTATATTCTTCGTTACATTTAACTCATATCATACAATCAAGTATTGAACCAATTTATGAATAAAAAAGTATTAACCTTTGTATCAAAGGGTATTTTATAGTCCACATTCCGAAAAAACATGTTTTTTCCTATTCTTTTCGTCGGGTCACTCGCTGAAAAAAGTTGAAACCGAAACGCATTTGCTGTCTTCGATTTGCTTAAAAGAATGTCAGCGCGTTAGTACTGACTACAGCCTGGATAACTTGGACACTAGCGAATAACTAGCCCCGAATTAGCTAGCTTTTCGCTAGCAGCACTATGGAACTAAAGGGTTTGTCTCATGCATATACAAACATACATACTTAATTCGTATGTAAGTGCTTTGAAAGTTAAATAGCCTGCCTTTATGTAAGTTTGTATGTACATGCTAATGTTTGCATGTCCCTGATGAATAGAGGCGAAAACTATGTTTGTGTGTACATTGTACATATATGTACATAAATATGTACATATGTCTATATACCAGTTGCAAGGGAACAATAATGACTTATATGTATGTTCTTTCCTTTTTTATAGGGCGATCATGGAACAATTTTAAAAAAGCACATTGCCCGATCTCCCAACAACTTTATAAAAAGGCTTGACAATCAAGACGATCAGCAAAACACAAATCAAGCACCGGAAAAGAAAACTGCTGGTTCCAGGTCCAGGTGCATTGATGAATTGTTTAAGCCCAGCATTCGGGGGAAAATTACCAGACTATTCGAGATGCGTGTGTTTCTCTGTGCACGGTTGATGGAAAGCCGTTTGCCCTGATGAACGACCTCGGATTCCGCCAAATTCGAAATTCAATTATTAAAGGCCAGGGTTGTGACAAATTTTATTAACCCGCAACCAGAACTCTGTAACTTAATTCTTTAAATTTCTGTTAATTTTATCGGTCCATACCGGTACGTACCGGTATACCGAAATAAAAATCTTGGTACCGAAACGGAACCGAATACCGAAATAAAAAAAAAACCAAAACAGAACCTTTTACCGAAACAGAAGTTTCGGTACATACCGGAACTGGAACCGAAATTCGTTTCTGTTTGATTCCCTGTTCTTAACTATGATTGGTACACCAGGTCTTGCTTATGCCAGGTAGTCGAGTAAGCTAAGGCGCCGTCCTCTGTATATGTGTTCAGTCTTTCGAGGTCCCGAGTGCAAGTCCCAGTAAATAAAGTAAAAAAAAACTTGGTAATGTTATCTTAAAATCAATCACAGCTTAGAAAAAAGTGGATAGTGGGTGATATACACTGCTCGCCACTTGAATAGGACACCCTGTATGCTCTCTTTAAAACTGCTCGTAACTCGAAAACGAAATGGTAGAATAACGGCATTTTTTGCATATTATCTTTGTGCAAGCATTCTTCGCTCTTTCTGGTATATTCCAAGTTTTGGAATAGAACCGTTATAAAGTTGTTTGCACTTTATGTAAGCATTCGCAAAAATTCAATGGAATTTTTGCGCCACTTGAATAGAACATGCATTTTATTTGGTCGGTATCGTTGACACGTGCACACAAATTTTGGTTTACTTAAAGTTTTTGCTTTAATTGAAGTGTATATAAAATTAAAAAAAATTAAAATGGGGCGTGGCACTTCATTATCTGAGTCGGAGAAAGGAAAAATCCAAGCTTACAAGGATTCTGGCCTTTCTATTGCCAAAATAGCAAAAAAAGTCGACAGGAGCCGTCACGCCATAACAAATTTTTTAAATAATGAGGCTAATTATGGTAAAAACATGAAGGGCCGCACCCACAGTGTGCTTACCATCGCGGACAAGCGACTTATATTAAGAGAAGCTTCCAATTCGCTCGACTCTTTGGCCAAGATAAGGGAAAAATGCAACGTTAAAGCAAGTTTGACAACCATGCGTCGTGTTATTAATGATGCTACACACCTGAAGAGACTAAAAATCAAGAAGAAGCCACCTCTTAACCCGGCTCGGAAGTTACAACGCCTTGATTTCGCGCGCGCACATGTCACCTGGACTTCGGAGTGGCAACGTGTTGTCTTTTCGGACGAAAAAAAGTTTAATTTGGAGGGCCCCGATGGCTACAGCTACTATTTTCATGATCTTCGAAAAGAACAACACCATCTTGATAAGTTGCAGAGCAGTGCTGGAGGTATTATGGTATGGGGGGCCATTTCCTATTATGGCATCTGTGAGCTTAAATTTATTCCAACCACCATGAATGCGTTGTGTTATAATGGTATATTGAAAGAGGCCTTTCCACACTTCCAAACTCTTTTTGCAAATCTAAAATGGATTTATCAACATGATAATCGTTAAATCGTATATAGCGAGCCAAAACGTGGAGTTTTTAAACTGGCCACCCTATTCACCGGACTTGAATATCATTGAGAATGTGTGGGGATGGCTTACACGTGAAGTATATGGATCAGGTCAGCAATATTCGAGCGTTCCCGAACTAATTGCAGCTATCAAATTAGGATGGGGCTCGATATCGTTGAATTATTTGGGAAAATTGTATGCATCCCTTCCAGACCGAATGTGTGAGGTTTTGGAGAAAAAAGGAGGCTCAACACACTATTAAAAACTTTTTTTGGTTTAAAAACATGTTAGTAATTTCTTATTTAAGTAATATTGTTATTTGAAAAGGATTGAAATATTCTTAAATGGTTTTTAGATAAAGTGTCCTATTCAAGTGGTGCAAAATGAAGACTCCAAAATTTGTTACTTATTGGCTAACAATGTTTTTTGTATACTTACAACTTTTGAATAATTTTGTAATTTTCGTCTAATTACTACATTTAAATAAACTTTATAAGAAAACAAAAATTATTTTCCTAGATGGCTTGGTTTAGCAGCAATTAACTATAGAAAATCGACTTTAGAGGTGTCCTATTCAAGTGGCGAGCAGTGTATTATAACTGTTTCAGTCTTCAATAAAGAATGTCGGGATAAAATAGAGTTTACATACTTTGAAGGGCATTAATCAGCTATATGTATCAACGTCGTAGTATATGTTGGTGGATTTAGGTATTCAAATTAAAAAAAATTAAGTAAATTAAATATATATAATTTGGTCCGTCAAAGAAAAGGTCACGATTTGTTGTCACATATGTAGATTGATTTAATTTGCCAAAATCAGCGTGATGTCGAGTTTGATGCGGGTTTTGCAGACACACACACACACTCTCGCCTACACACGCGTACACCCACATGAGCATTGACAGAAGGGAAAGACAAAGGTTAAACTTTGCTTTAATTTTGAAATTTATATGCCTGGCAAGACAAAAGGATGAGTAGACCGTCAACGTCATGTTTTACCCACACGGTATACCCTTTTGCGCTGAACTTTATGCATAAGTAAGGGTGAGTGGGGGTGAGGAGGTAAGTATAATGACTGTCTTGTGCCGGCTTTTATTATGACTTTAATTGTTGGTTGACAAACGTCGGCACACACTCACACACACATACACACACACACAGAGACAAACAGAGTCGTAGAAGAATGTGAGGACTTGAGCGACGAGCAGCATACACATTTTATTAGTCTGCTGTTAGTTTTGTTTAATTATGCTGTCATTAACTTTGTCGCACACACACACACACACACACACGCACACAACTAATTTTAAAACAAAAGCTTACATGTCTAAACGCAATTATTGCATCCCACAAAGTGCTGCCCGAGTGGACAAGGCAACGCCGTGACTGGCCTGGAGACAATAACTTGGCGGTGCCAGATTGGGTGGCCATTTGCCACACTTCCGCCCCACCGTTGGGCCAGACATTTAATTTGCATTTTCCACTAATTGGCTTGCATAGTTGCCACATTCTCGCTTCGCTTAATTAATTTAATTAGAAATATGTTTTGGCACAAAAGAAATGCAAACCTCAAAATCGTTTCAATATTATTGCACCAGCCCCTGCAGCTGATGATAATTATAATGGTAAGTATGGGCGACCATTGCAATTATGAGTGGATTTGCTCATTTGGTCTACTCATCATTAGTAGGGGCTCTTTGAGTTATCCAGCTGGAAAAGTATGTTAGCTTTATTGTAGAGTTTGGCTATATAAAATATCTAATTAAAAAGTTTTTTCTCAAAAACTTGTAAGCAACCGTTCATATTTTTTAGCTATTGGTGCAATTATTTCTTGGATTCAGCTCGAACCTTTTTAAGATCAATGTGTCAAATTAATAAGAAAATAAGTTCGGAAATTCCACCATCTATGTAAACAGCACGTTTTAAACTTTCTGGTATATTTCTAATTTGTAAGTTGAGCCCCCGCCACTTCTACTGCACTTTCAATCCAAATGATTTAAGTATTATATCTTAACAATCCTAAGAACTGAAGTTACCAAACAAACTGCACTCTGTAATTTGGTTTATTTATCATCATAGTGCTACAAGTAATCAATTACTTATTTTTATAACACTCATTACAACGATTCACAATTTCTTATCATTTAGTTTCGCTACTAACAATGGGTCTGCAAACAAAGAAATTCTTATCAGTTCAGTTACAGATGATCTCGACTAACACAGTAGCATTAAGTTATTCACATACGTTTATATTAAGTTAAGTATATTAATTTAATATAGTTTTGTTTAAGTAATAGTACATTTGGCTTATGAGTTTTCCCTAAATGTCTGTGCGTTCCTAATTGTCTTAAGATCGTGTGGAAGATAATTCCAAAATCGAATAGCATGCGGAAAGAATTGTTTTTGATCCTTAGCGATGAAGCAAACCTTAACTTATCAAATAGATAGGAGGGATGTTCACAGTTAATAATTTTGTGCAGAAATAATAAGACCCGTAGACATATCCAGGAGTCAAGGTTGATGTTATATATCTGTTTAGCATCGGTCCTTTTTTTTATTAAATATATACCTGGCTATATCATTAAATGCAACATTTAATTAAAGTTTGTAGCTTGAGTTGCAGTAGCCAAAAACCTCTAAGCCATAAAATATCTTAGCTAAGCCTTAGCCATAATTTTTATTGTTGTCGTACGTAAAAACCGCTTTGTTAATTGCCTTAAAACTCCATGGTTTTCCAAGTGCTTGGTTAATATGGTCATCCCATGTTAATGTATTGTTAAATGTAATTCCTAAATTAGCAGTTTTTTCCACATATTCAATATAAGTACTATCAATTTCAAGCTTTTGCAATATGTCTGTTTTATAACCTTTCTTATATAGAACTAAGCACTTTGATTTTTTTTGGATTAATCTTTAATCCATTTTTCTTGCTTAGTTCGCTATTACAAATGCTAATACACTCAGAAACTTGGGCTGACGGACTAACATACATTTGCACATCATCGGCATACATTTGGACTTCACTTTTAGACAAAACACTGGGGAGGTCATTGATAAAAAGACTAAACAATAATGGTCCAAGGACAGAGCCTTGTAGAACGCCCGATTTTACTTCGAGAAAAGTTGAAGATTCCAAAAATTAGGTTAGGTCTTTCAAATAAAGAAGCAATGCGAACTTCAATACAAAGATTTTAGCCATCTCGTCGTCAGATATGTAAACTGGGGTAATGATTCTTTGATTTTGTCTCCAAAAGGCACCAATAAGTTGTCAGAATAATCACCATGGAGTACTAACGACATCACCTTTCCTCTGGATTGTCTTTGTAACCGCTCTTCCCTTTTCTTCTATTGTTTTGTGTGAGTTTGGTCATGTTTTTTTTTTCGAAAAAAAAAACCGTCACTGTGTTATCGGAACTTTCTAGTAGCAGCATTTATACTCTCAATATGAGACCGTGTATGGTTAGAATTTGAAATTTGGGAGAGGGAAAGATTTTGAAAATTTCATTATGGAGAGTAACTTATTCGTGATCGCGAAGTTAATGTTGAAGCCTGCAGTATTTTAATAAAAGAATAGTTCTCTTCATAAAAAAACTCAAATATTTTTATACTTAGCGTATTCACCAGTAATATTCATAAAATGCTAAATTGAAAATGGTAAACACCAAAAGTTTACGACACAACATCAAAACACATAAGAAAAAAAGGTGTGAGTGTCGTTAACACTCACGAGGCTTTGATGTGAAACATGATGCTAAATTTAAGGGCTTAATTTCTAAATCACAAGCTCTCTCAATGGTATCTAAATCAGCAAAGACAATTTTTCAAAAGAAGAAAACGAACAGGGAGTAGAAATACCAACAACATGATTACTTACTGCTGTGTTCATTCTTTTTTTCAGTAAGTTTTGTTTATTGTGCTGCTCCATAGATAAATGAAAACAACAGTCGCATAGGAATAACAGGCAGAAATAATAATCTCATTTTTGAAATAGCAAAAAATATAAATAATTTAAAACACTTCGCTCTTCCCACTGTTTAGTCACTGTTAAGTCACAGTTTAGTCACTGTTTTGTCACTGTTTAGTCATAGTTTATTCACTGTTTGGTCACTGTTAAGTCACTGTCAAGACACAGTTGTTTAGTCAATGTTTAGTCAATGTTTAGTCAATGTTTAGTCACTGTTAGGTCACTGTTAGGTCACTGTTTAGTCACTGCTTAGCCATTGTTTAGTCACTGTTAAGTCATAGTTTTGTCACTATTTTGTCACTGTTTTGTCACTGTTTAGTCACTGTAAAGTCAAAGTTAAGTCACTGTTTTGTCACTATTTTGTCACTGTTTAGTCAATGTTTAGTCACTGTTAGGTCACTGTTTTGTCACTGTTTAGTCACTGCTTAGCCATTGTTTAGTCACTGTTAAGTAAGTGCTAACCCACTGTCAAATCAATGGTCCCAATGGTTCATTTAATTATTTGCGATTTATTTACGTTTTACATCTGCCCAATCTTAAGTCTTTACTGCAAGTAAAGATTAAGCTAATTCTCTCGAACCCTAGGTGCATTCACTACCGCTACTTACAAATCACATAAAGCTATTCTAGCATCTATAGCAAAACTATAATTAGTTTAAATTTTCCCGCCAAGTTAAATTGCAACTAGAGATGAGCGACTTTTTTCGCACTCGCTGTCAACTAAATAATGTGCAGAGATTTCGCACATATTTCGGAAGTATCTCAGTACCAAGCTTAATCAGTGCTTGTTGTACACTAAGTCTTGGCATTTCTGCTTTGATTTATATTCACACATTAAGCTTTGACACTCAAAAAACAACAAAATTCACATTCACTGTAAAAAACAACTGGTTTCCCACAACAATTAGTAGGGTAAATCCCAAGGGGTTGCTTACTAGCTCATGTGTGGTAAATTTATCAATTACGTTTTTAAGAGGAATACCTGAATACCTTAACTTTGTATGTTCTATGAAAATCAATTTCAAATCTAATATTATGTGAGATCGGAATCGGGACGAGACTTAATTTCGAATTAAAGATTTGGTTTGGGACGGTATTGAGTTGAAAATGTTGGGTCGGAATCAGAACGGGACGCCTTGAAAAGCAATATTTAGGACGGAACGGGGTAGAAGTGTGTTTGATTACATTTCTTACTTAACTTTTCTTCGATAACGAAAATATCGAAGTCGGAAGCTGAGATTGAAGCTTAAATGAAATTAAAATTAAAAAATGCTCCAATTTTCCCTAATTTCTTGTTGCTCACTGCAACCTCCTGGATAGTTTACCTACCCAGGTCTCTGACAGCGCCATGCATGTTCCTCTTCCCTAAGAGATTTTGTAACTGCTTGAACGCAACTCTGTTAACATACGATCGTTCTTTTGGGATTTGTGGTATAGTCGTTAAAGCTGAATATTTACAGCGAGAGGCGAAACGCTTTTCAATTCATACCTTATATACCTTATGCCTTTGCAAGAGCATACCCCATTCGTGTCCATAGTCCACGATAACCTTTCTTTTAAATATTTTTATTATTTTGCTTATGCTGACCTCAGCGACTGCAATGAATGGCTGCCAAGCTGCTCTGGCCCGTGGACCATAACGCTGCCATGTCGTGGCAATCGCCGCCATTAAGTCATTTTGTTTCCTGTAACATTTCCGGGTATCTTTTTAGCAGTGTCGCCGCTTCGAGTGGCGTCGTTGGAATGGTTTCAATTGGGTGGCGGCAGCACTAAATGCCTTTTGAAGTAAGTAGATGGTGCCGAGGGCCGGCTTCTTCAATTTATTGCTTACCCAATGTGCTGTTCGCTGCAACTTGGCTTCCCCTCAGAATTGCAACACGTTAAGTGTTGGTCTCCTACCATCATCTTTATGCCTGGGCTAGATAAAAATGGTTGAATAACGTTTCCATTAATGATGGGCATTTGTACTTAATGTAAGGGAAAATTAAACGGCATGGCGGAACATTATTAAAATTGTTGCGCAAGCATAATCAACTGTCTAGCAATTGTTCTGAATTTAGTGAATTTTTACAGCTACAATGCAAAAGTCGGCAAGGCAAGTCCAATCAAGACTTCACATTTTTCGCCACTTTCCATCTGCATAAGCCTCTTTCACTGGCTAAATATTTCAAACTAAAGCCCTTTTATTTATGACATTTAAATATAAAATGCGAATGGACAGTCACTCAGTCTTATATTGTATTATCGATTGGCTTTGTATTTTATGTGCAAAACTTTCAATTTTATGCCCTTAAATGGACGAATTTCGACACAGAGAAATTCATTTATTGGGCATTTTTAATAAAGTCTCATGCATACGCAATGCATTTGTTCATGTCACAGACACAGACAGATGTTCATTTATGTATACCGGCATCTCTATATAAAAAAATTCGCTTCAAAGGCAACTGAGTCCAGAGTAAATGACAGCGGCGGCGGAGCGCGAAAGCGAAGTCTGAGCTGCCTGAATTCAGGGGCTGATTAAAACTGATTTATTACTTTAAATGCAATTTACATAAATATCTGGTGAAAAATGAAATGGAAAATCCGCTCGATTTTAAAGTTGTAAATATTATTATTTATGAATGGATGGATAGAGCCATGCGGTAAGCTAAAAGAGTACATTAATAAGGATCGGAATGTATTGCCAATAAGGAAACTTTTGTGGCTTAAGCAAGAATTTTATTTATGGGATGCATAAGATCTAGAAACTGTTGCATTTCTCAAAATAATAATTAAATTTTAATGTTAAAAAAATTTAGAACTGATGATGTGGGTCCTACTTCCCGGGGAGAGCGTAGATTGGCTCATTTTACGAGACTACTTCGAGCTTAAGGCAAAATAACAGACCTCTGCAGTCTTAGCAGATCAGCGCTGAGCGCGAAAATGGGCCCTGATCTTGCTCAGAACTACGTCATCCAAACCTCCGAATGAACCTTGATATCACGTAGTAAGTCTCCCTTTTTCAGACCCATTTCGGACCGAAGCTTAGAAGGAATGGCAAAGATGGTGTGAAAACATCAGCTACACAGTAACTGAACTTTATCCATCGAATCGATTTTATTGATTTTGTTTATCTTTTTGGCCTTAATGTGATCGGTTTTACCAATATATCCGAAAGGATATATGTATTAAGAATATAATTTAAATCACAATTTTAGACACCCGCATACTTGACAAGGTATTGGTTGTCATGACACTTGCGACGTGAAGTAAAGACAAAACTGGTGGGGCTTTTGTTTTCACATTCTTTGTTGGGTATTTTTTAGTTTTGTATTTTAATTAATATTTCTTACTAGCTGAACCAGCCGCGACTTCGTCCCCTCACTGTTCCCCACTGTTTCCCATTGTTCCCTCAATGTTTCTCCACTGTCATTGTTAACCCACTGTTCCCCCTCGTGCCCCGTCTTCGCTCACTCTTCATCACCTATGATACAACTAAGTCCATGTTTACACGGTGAAGTTCGCTTCATGAAGCTCTATTCGATTTTGTTTTAAATCATCTTTAAAACCTCCCTCGCGTTTACAGCATGAAGTTTTTCCTTTGTTTCTTACACTCCGATTACTATCTCTTTGCAACCCTATTTTTGACAAAGGCAAGCTATTTAAAATATGTTGAACTGCTGTGAGACAATTCAGAAATTGCCGCATTTGTTCCATCAACTCGTGTTATCGATCGACTTATAACTCAACCCTGGCAAACAGAAACTATCGAAAAACTTCATTGCCAGCTTGCCATGAAGCTTTGTCTCTTTCCTCCACCTCTTTCCTACAAACAAAAACTTCATGAGGAACTTAGAGGAATACAGGTATGGTACTCAGCCAACATTGTGGACCAAACGCTTTTGCTGAGAGCGCGAAAGAGAGACGGAGAGTGAGAGCGAGAGACGCACATACATATGAACATAGACACGAATTAAGTATGTCTGTAGATTCTACAAGCGATCAGTGCAACACCATTAAAATTACCGTCTCTCTCCCGCTCACCACAACATTGTGACTGCTACAAGCGAACTGCAATGCAAGAGCAGTGTTGCCATTTTAGCTATTTAGTTGCTAGATCTAGCAATTTTGAAAGAAGAAATGCTATTAAATTTTTGAAAATGCTATTAGCTAATACGTGTGCTGAACACGAATCTGTTTTCAGAAATGGTCCGTCACGTCGGGGTTCTTGGTAATCAAAGCTCATTTCAGACGCGTTTTGTGTGAAACCTATACCTTTGTTTTGACTTTTTTTTTGATATTATCGTAAGTAACTATTTCTTAACATTAAAATAAGCTATCCCAAACATTTCTACGATTTTTTCCAATGAAGATATACCATTTTTAGTAATTGTATTCGTTTTCTCAAAAAATCGATTATATTGTTGCTGCCTCAAAGTATGCAATGGGTGTAATTTCCATTGAAATTCTATAAAAATAACTAACCATTTGGACTGTTTTTGTAAGGCATGGCTTTTGGCTGTAGGCAATTTGGGTATGCTATTATATGTATTCAAAATGGAATACCTTCGCTTTAAAGTTAGGAACTAGTAACTTACGATAATATCGAAAAAAGTCAAACCAAAGGTATAGGTTCCCCACGTCTGAAAAGAGTCAAAACAGGCACTTTTTGCAACTTTATGATAAAATTACTAAAAATCTCGACGTGATGGACCATTTCTGAAAACAGATGCGTGTTCAGCATACGAAAATCATCACCACCAACCCTTCAATATACTGTTGACACTTGTTGCTTAGTGTTATGTTTTGCTATTTTTAGCTATTTCGTTACTTTTGAGTCGTAGTGCAAAATAATGACTAATTATTCCTTTTGAAAGCCGAGCATTTATTCTAATAATGTCATAAACATTAGAAATAGCTCCAGTTCATGAGTGATTTTATTAATTTTTGATGCCTTATAAAGAACGCCCTGCCAGTGTTAAATGTATGACTAAAAATCCTGTAAGGAAATACATGTTTTTAGTACCACCTCTTTCAATTCAGGGCTGATTTTAGTACTGAGCCCACTTAACGGGCTCTGACACATCTGTGGTCCATTCAAAATGTTGAACCTGAAGACGTTATATGAGATTTTAACCATTCAGAAAAAAAAACAGGTCTATTTGGAATGGATATTATTAAATCTCTTTAACTGTGATATTATAATGTCCTTTTTCATAACCTTTTGACGATTTTCAGCACAATTAGATGAAAATCTAAGATCAATTTAACAATAGATGGATAGTTGTTGATGTTGCAGTTGGATTTAACACATAAAATATTCACGACCTTGAGCCGGCTAACAACTATTTCTTAAATTTAATGTATATTTTACTACCCAAAAACCAATATTAATAATATCCAGTAGTACCCATCAATGTGCATAAGAATGGAGAACTTTTATTTGCCATATTATTTAATATTATTGCGAACTAATGGAATACGCAGATTTAACAAATGTTTCCCCCTCTTTGATTTGTCGGCAAAATATTTATTTTCAATTTTAACTAGCCAAAAATTGACTGAAGATGCGTTTGCTGCTTACGGCAAAATCACAACCTTCCCGATCAGCTCAATACTGAAGGTAACCAATTTTTATTTCAAACACATCTATTTTAAGTTTGTTTGTGCTGCGATTCAGGTTCGGCTCAGGCTCCGAAAAAAAACTGGAGATTCTGAATCCAGAGCTCTTTGCAGTATTATTGTAGTCTCAACTCCTTGAAAAATTTTTTTTGTGTAATTTTTGTTTGTGTTTTGGCAACTTTTTTAGCCACTTTTTTTTATTTTTAGCTATTTCCAGCAGTTATTGTTTGCAAATTTAGCAACTTTCAGCTCTCATATTCTGGCAACAATGTGCACGAGCAGAGACAAACAAATGTTCTGCGTCTCTTCCTATCTCACAGGAACACATAAACTTGCCTTTTTTTTGCATTTCCACCCTCTTCGCGGTCAAATTTTCAAAATTTTCTTACTTTCGTAGTGCGCGCCTGCATAACTAAACGAAGGTCTATGCCACATCTTAAATCTATAAGTATAGATGAGAAATCGGCCCTTAATAAATATGTGAAAAAAGTGATTGGTAGTTTTTACAGATTGGAAGAGTTATTTCTTTAAGTATACTCGTATGTCTTTTTGATAAGATCAAGTTGTTATTTTAGTATATTGACTAACAGACCATTATTTATTCAGACTTCCCAAGACTTAGCTCAATTAAGCTCAATTTACTAGAAATCTCGAAGTGATGGACAATTTCTGAAAACAGATACGAAAATCATCTAGCATCATCACCAAGCCTTCAATATACTGGACCTTGTTGCCTAGTGTAATTTAACGATTTTATGAAAGAGATATTTTTTTTATTTTATTAAATAAAAGTATAACAAGAATAAGGGAATAAAATTTTGTTGGTTCTTTTTTGAACTTTTTTTTTATGAATTTTAATTTGTTCAAGTGGCAACAGTGGTGACTATAGTTGACTCAGTTCGTGTTGCGCCACACTTGAGAGTTATCAGTTATATACAAACATTGGCTGGTACAGAGAATATTACATTCGGATTTGACCGACTTTCTTACTCGTTAGTAGATTCCACAGTGCAGCTGTGCTTCGTCCTCATTTACCTTATCGGCGTTAGCCACACTTAATTACTATTCTTATAATGTTGCAGTTGCTTTTAATCCAATAAATTACGCTGGATTCTTATTCCAGCCCGTCTTTTTTCAATTCAATAACAGTGGCCATTTTTGGCAAACTCCGAAAAAGTGCACTGGCTTTTGCGGTTGGCCGCATATGTGGGCCAACTTAGTGGCAATAAGTTAAATTAGCATAAACTTAATTAGCATAAAAGTGTGGCGAGATAGGGGCACACACACACACACACTCTATCTCTCTCCCTCTCTCCATATTTCATGGAAAATCCGCAGCGCATTAAAAGAAAATACGTGGCGAAAAAAATAAAAAGCACAGCAAAACAATGAAAATGCAGCAGCGAACGTTCTGCGTCTGGGGATTGAGCCAATGAAGTAACGACCGCACAGCTGGGTGGGGAAGGGGGGAGCATGCTAAGTGACTGCTGTTACACATTTAGCCAAGGCTGATGGGATTCGGAGTTAGAGCTGGCATTTTCATATGAACAAATGTACACGAGTTGATGTTGCTCTTCTTACCTGCCGCTTGATCCCTAGAGCTGGGGCAGAAGGAACGCGACAAGATAAAAGCTGCCACAGTGCCACACTAAATCTACCTGTATGTGCGCCAAGGGGGCAGCCAGAGCCAACCAACCATTTTAGCCCATGCACTTCTCTTGCTCGAAGAGGCCTCCACCTGGATTTGGCATCAGGCCTTTTGCATATGCAAAATAATGCACACACACACACACACATATTTCAGCTCGCTGAATTCACTTAGACCAAATGTATGGAAAAATGAGCAATCAGTGCTAGAAGCTGCCAGACGCATTTTGTTGTACATTTTTCGTGATTTGTTTTTGCATTTTGATATGTGGTTGTTGCGCCTCTTTAAATTAGTGTTTATGTGGATCTATGGGGATTTGGTTTGTTTGAGGTTCATGATTAAGCGGTTTTGGCGTATGTTTATCCGCCTAATGGAAGTTGTTTTTGGGTTATTATTCTCTTTTTCAAACTGAAAGTTTTTGGAACACACCATTTTTGATTTGAAAAGAGTCCAACCAAAGACACTAAATATAGTTTTTTAATATAAAAAACCACAATAAAATTCCATCTCGTTAAAAATTTAATTGACAAATATAAGAGAGCGTCAACAACCTCATCGTGGCCAATAAACTGTTTATTTGCTGGACACACACATCGAGTGCCAGCGCTTGTGGCCAAACTATTTGTAAAAGCCGCTAATTAAATTAGCGACTACGCCAAAGAGCGTCGGCATTTAATTGTGCAGCATAAATCAACGCACAAAACAGCAAAAAAGGAACAACAAACAAAAACAAACAGCAACTTGAACAAGCACTTTGGCCCAAAAAATGTGATCAAACTTTTGTCAGCGCCAAATTATTTGGCGCATGTAAAATTTTACACACAACCCGAAAAAGTTGTTGCTGTTGTTTGGCATTGGGAGTCCAAAAACAAAAAGTTAATTCGAGGCAATTATGTTGACATGCCAAATGTCATGGCTGACTGGGATGAGGTTCGGGTTCAAGTTTTGGACCTGGCAACACGCCATCGTCCTATCATTCTGTGACTGTGCGTTTTTGAATTATTCCCGTGGCTGACTTTGGCTTAAAGCGCTTTTGGCTCCAGTCTCTTGGAACTGGCTTTTTGAGTGGGTATATCGGAGCTGAAGAGAAACTAGGTTGAAAATTTTATATTTTCAAAAATATTCAGTTATCTACAAAAAGAAAAAGTCCAAATGTTCAATAAGCCATTTTTTTTATGATTATTCTACTTTGAATCCCGATTTTGGAGTACATTTTTCATCATTCCCAATCTCCTGACTTTACTACTTTTTTTTTCATTTTCACACTCCGCCTTTTCCAACCCAACTCTTTGTTCGTACTCCTTCAGTAATACTGATCATTAAGAGAGAAAGAAAAAGCTGAAGATAGTTAAAAGGAAGAGGCAAATGATGGAGGAAAGAAAGTAAGAAAAACAGAAAAGTTGACCTAAGAAAATTGAAGTGAGTTAAAGATGGAACAGGAGAAGGAAAGAGAAATAAAGGATGAGGAAAAAAAACATTAGTAAAGAAAAATAAAAGAAGAGGCATAAAGAATTGAATGAAGAAAGTAATCAGATAAAGTCAAAACATAAATAAAAAATTATGGTTTTTAGATCAAAAATCCAACAAAAACTAAAAACGAGAAAGGAATGCTAACTTCGTCTGTGCCGAAGTTTAAATACACTTGAAACAGCTCGCTCCAAAGGTAAGCGACTTCGACCAAACTTCGCAGATCAGTTTGAAAACATTTCATTTTAATAATGACCGAGTTTAAGAACGCTAACATGCAAAACAAAAAAGTTTTTCTCACAAAAACCAATTTTTCGAACAATCTTTTCTATGGCAGCTACAAGAAGTAGTCATTCGATCCGGGCGGTTTCAAAATATTAGCACCGTGCAGCTAAAAGAAGACTCTGTGCAAAATTTCAGCTTCAAAACTGAGGGACTAGTTCGCGTAGAAACAGACAGACGGACAGACAGACTCCTGCAAACTCCTGGGCAAAATTATAGTACACTTTTCAAGTGTATAAAAACAATTAAGAAAGTCGCTCAAGCCCGACTGTTATATACCCTGTACCTGCAGTATTAGCTGAAAGCAGCGCTGCGGCAGCGAACTTTGTTTTAGTCATAGCTTGAGTATAGTTCATCGGATCTTTATCGTTTTTTCGGCCACCGATAAATAATCTCAATAATACTACAGGGTGGGGCTCCCGTATCTGAAATGAGCGTCATTCTGCTCAACGATAGCATTTGCCGTAGAGGCCTATTTATCTAACGGTCGCTCAGTGATCGCAACGCAGCGCAACCAAACTGTGACCTTTGGCGAGTGCAAAGGCCTCTGATGGAGTTGTCGGGGGTTTGTCTCAGCCCAGTATCGCATGTTTTGTTTGTTGACACATCCTCTCAGGTGAAAGTGAGCTTCATCACTGAAAAACACAATTGCATCCACAGGGACGTTTTCAAGAAACGCTTCACATCCATTTCTTCGAGAATTAAAGTCGCGTTCTGAAAGTTCCTGTGTCATGGCAAACTTGTACGGATGAAGATGAAGGTCATCGTGAAGAATTCCTTACAGTACGCGCCGAAAATCCAAGTGAAGCTGTATGCTTGCAAGCAGAGCGGTGCTGTGATTGGAGAATTGATTGTCTTACAGCCTCGACGTTTTCTGGTGATCTGATGGGCCGGGCGCCAACATATTTTTTTTTCACCACACTTCCGGTTACACGAACACAGTTGACACAACCAAAAATTTATTTCCCGTCTGGAAAAGGGCCAAGAGCGCGAGATGAAAATGATTTCGGAAGACCCTGATCACTGAGCGACCGTTGGATAAATAGGCGTCTACAGCAAATGCTCTTTGCACGTTGCACCACCGCATGATCAGGCCTGACTGCGAGGTAACAAAACTTTAAGACCCCACCTGTGGAATGAGACCACGCCCAGCCCTCCAGGTTATCGTTGAACGGAATGACGCTCATTTCAGATACGGGAGTTATGTTGCCGGCCCCTGTATTATAGAGTCCCTACAGAGAAATGCACAATTGTACGCCCTGAAAACAAACTACAGATCCAATTTCTACAATTAACTTGTAGTATGTGCGTCAAGAAGCAATATGGTGGTAGCTTAGATGTTAATTGCCACCTTTTTTCTTAACCCACCCGACCATGGCCTTCATTTGATTTGCCGTTTGTGGACCTCTAGTGCCAGACCTCTTTACCTTTTCATGTCTCCATGTCGTGAGAAAACAAGCATACTACATCATTTTCAAATTATAATTATTGACTATTGTCTATAATACAATAATAATAATAATAATAATACAATACTTGTGTTGTGCATTGTGGAGACTAATCATTTGTAACTAATAACTATTAACAAAAACAAGAGAATTTCATACATCACTACCATTCTGCTCTTTGGAGTAGTGTGGACCTAAAAGCTATCTTATAATTCAAGGGGATACTTCATTAAGACTCTTATTTAATTATAAGAAAAAATTATATATGGAAAATTTGAATAAGAAACTATAAGAAATCCGCAGATTTAAAAATGTTCAGAATTTTGTGGCGGGAACAAAACTGGCAATTTGGATATTAATAACATGTTTTTAGAGAACCCAACCAATTGGCTACTCGAAAGATTTTCTGTATGTGTTGTATATGTAAGCCCGCGAACGACTCTTTGGGGTTATGTGCGGGTGGACGTTTTCTTTTCTTTCCAATTAAATTGAATATTTCGAAATATTTGTGCAACTGCAAAAAATGCACAAGCACACGCACACACACACCCAGCCACTAATATCTCAATCGTTGTAGCAGCTAATAGATGGATGATTTGATACTGCCCAGCCGCACACTTTGAGGTCCACTAGGAGAAAGACCGAATTTGTCTACCTCCGACTTCATGAAGCTTAACTTTCTCGTTTTCTACCTTCTTTCTTTTCCAACAGCAGAAAATTTGTGATAATTACCACAGCTAAAGAAAATGCTTAATGTTGGCGCTGCCAACTCGATTCCAATAACATGCAATGGTGAAAAAGCTGACTGCTATGATACAGTTCTGATCATATATAACTGTAGTTAAAATAAAAATTGTATTTAAATTCAAAAGTGTAACGTTTTGATTTATGAAACTCGTTTTACTCTTTATATGAGTCCATTACATGGGACATTTACTTCTTTTACTTGCAGTCAGATCAAGTTTGTTTTCCATTTTTTCCACGCCCCCTCCAGCCCCTTACATATGAAAAAAACGTCATATCTCCCACAGTATTGAACATGGATGGTTTGTAATAGATGGAATGACAAAGATCGAATTGACGATACTAAAGTTGTGATCAAAAGTCAGTACCAATAAAAGGTCAGTTTTGAAATGGTCTCAGTAGTGGCGCCCTCCATTGGTCAGTTTTAAAAATCAAGTATTGGCGTCATCTATTGGTCAAGTTATGATCAAAAGAAAGTTCGCTGCCGCAGCGCAGCAGCAGCACTGCTACTGCAGGTACAGAGTATATTACAATCGGACTTGACCGACTTTCATACTTGTTTTATTCTGATTTTGTATGGGTACTGGAATTAGCAGATAAATTCGTCTAGCTTTAATATTAAAAAAAAAAAGACAAATTAAAGTGTCAAGAAAGTGTTTTGACAAGATGTTCAAACTCATACATACATATATTCTCAGTACCGGAGCAGAAATGGAATATAAATGATTGATTCTAGACAAGTTTTTCACTCTGAACCCAAATGGATTAGCTGTATGTATGTCAATATGTAGAAGGCTAATTTTACCATTTATTGTTAAATTCGATATGATATGGCGGGACAATATCTCAGTTTACTGAGAGTTGGCAGTCAAAAAACTCTTTTGAGAAATCAGGTAGCCTATTTTTCATGTTATCAGACACTTTTTTGAGCTTTTCAGATTGAGCAACATATATGAGAAAGACTCAAAAGTAACGAAATATCTTAAAATAGATTAACATTTAAATTAAAAATTGCCAGTTTTGTAGCTGACAGAATTTTCAAAAATTTAATATTATTTGTATTTTCAAAATTGATAGATCTAGCAACTCAATAGCTAAAATGGCAACTCTGTGTGGCACATAAGATATAGATTTAAGTCTTGCAAAATCTGCAATCATGCATATTTAGTCAAATTTTAATCAAAATTTCGTCAAATTATTTGCCTGTGTGAACTTAGCTGCACAAATGGAAAAATATGTTTTGCAGAATGTAGAGAATCGAAACCGATGAACGCTGAAATTCACACAATAACCCTTAATTTTACTGAATATTTTTTGCGCAGCTTTTCCCCCGCTTATAAATTTTTTGAATCAAGCTAAGCTCGCCAAAGAATGAATGACAAAATCCATTTTTCCAAAAAACAAAAATCATTTTTTTTCTTCACTAAAAGGCACACTGAAATGTAAAATAATTTGCTTTCTATGCTGTATGCTGAGTAACAATTGGTCCAGTGGTGGCCAGTGTTCTTAATTGTTTGTTGGATTTGTATATGGCCTGGTCCATTTGCCCTTTCCCTTCGTTCATCCACTTTGCCCTCATGTTGTGCAGTTAATTTGATTTAAAATACGAGAATTTGATTTTAGAACATTTTTCATGTGTGCAAAACTCGAACCCCCATCAGCTTCCCCTTGCCCATCCCCCTCCCATTTTGTTCACCCACTCTTTTGTTATCAAATTTGCTGCTCTTGGTTCTTGTTTGGTGTTTGGCGTTTGGTTGGGGTTTGTTGTTTTTGCTGCGGTTTTTTGGCGCGTTGTTTGTTTTTGCTATTCCTTTTGCTGCGTTATTTTCGCCGTAATTTGTCGCTCTGACTAGGCAAGTTTTGTTGCTGCTGTTGCCGGGTTATAGTTCAAATGTTTTATTATTTATGCGCTTTAGTGGCCAGCTATCGTTTTTTGTTGTTGTTGCTGTTGCTGTTTGCCCCCCGAACATTTTTAGCTGACATGCCAAACTTTTTTGCCTCAATAAAGTTTTGATTTTTGGCATGGCCCATGGAAGCGGGAGCGGGAAGAAGACACAAGGCAATTACATGAAAATGCATTTATTGTTGTTGCAACGTGTGAAATTCATGGGAGAAGATAGAAGGAGGGAAAGGACCGGGCGGCACTGTTATAGGTAAACTGAATGCGTTGAATTCTGAATGCGTCCTTGTCATCAATATTTAACATTTATGTATAAATTGTGAATTGTTTCTGGCCATGATGAGCTTTAAATGTTTTCTGTTGAATTTTAAATACTTTGTGATGGGTTTTAATGGAAAATTTCAGTTAAAATTAACATTTCATTTGCTAGCTCAAAGGGACCATGAGACCATTGTAGTTGAAAGCTATTTACAAATTTTAGCACATATTTACAACAATTGAATAACTGATCTAACTACCTATAAAGCTATGGTACAAAAAAATGTACAAAAATTAAGTCCATCTCCACTTAAATTTTTGCATTTCAGTTTGATTTCATTTTTCAATTACAAAAAGCTTCTTTATTGCTTTGATATCCATCGTTGAATTTTCGTTATGCTGTCAACGCCTTGTCCATAGATCATTATTAGAAAAAAAATAATAAAGTCACCTGAAGAAAATTTATCAAAATCATAAATCATGGCAAAATGCTACATTATATTATGCCCCTGCTGCATCCTGGCATGTGTGTTAGAGGTAGTGCGGGAGCGTGTACGTGTGTATGTGAGCGCAATAATTTCTCAATACATGCATATGGCGGTGTTGAAATATTTGCAAGCTGACGCTGAAAGGTATGCTACAGAAAACTCTCAAAAGCGAGCCTCAACGAGTGAGTTCCTGTTGAGCTGCACTTTAAAGTTGAGTGAGCTGTGTACGTGCTCTTTGCATAAATAAGTGAGTCCTTATTGAGCGAGTTCACTGCTTAAAGAGAAGGGCTAAAAGCGAGTCCTGACTAAGTTTGAGTGTGCTGCCTGTGTGCTCTTATTTTGAAAGTTGAGTTGAGTTTATCTTGGCGTGTGCTCAAGAGAAATTAGCTTGTTGATTTGAGTGATTGAGATGTGTTCGTACTCTTTACTTAACTAAGAGAAAGGGAGTGAAATTCTGGTGTGTGATTGCACACATTTCTTTTACTCTTTACATAAGTATTAAAGAGAAAGACAGCGGAAATATTTTGAGTGTTTATGTTTGAAATCAACGTGATTTCGATTTAAAGTTAAGCTTGTATGTGAGCTTAACTGAGTGAGAAGTAGTTGATTTGTTATTGGCACAAGTCTTTGGTTCTATATCCGAAGACGGCATTCTCACACAGAAAAAAATATGATAAATATCAATTTGATATTTTGTCAAATATATTTTTTCCATATCTTTTCTCAGCTCTAACATTTCATTTTAACCAGAGTTTAAAACCTTATTCGAAACATTCTACCGCTAAAAAAAACACTTTAAAATGTGCAACTGTAACCGAAAATTATGTTTTTCCCATAACCGTAACCCTATAACCTTTATTAAGCGGGGATTCTCTATGTCGAGGCTGTTTTTTGGACCTTATTAAATAAATATCTTATTTGAAAACGCAATGAGTTTTTCCAATTTTGTTTTTTTATTGTGTTACAAACAGATTAAAGTAAACAACAAATTTTTTATGGTTTGATATGAGGGCTGTTCAAAAAGTTCTCGGCCGTTAAATTGGGGGGCCAAAAAAAAGGTATAGTGCTGGCGGCCACGATTTCTCATCTCCAGGTTGTCTGAAATGAACAGTAAAAACAGGGCTATAATCAGTATAGATGTCATTTTGGTCTGACTCTCGGAAAAAATTTCGTGATTTGTTTTGACAAAATTGAAAATGAAAATTCGATTTTAAGCCCTTTTTTAGTATTTTAGTGTAAAAAAAAAATAGTAAAAATTTTTTTAAAATTGTGATCCAGAATGGTGACAATACTGCGTCGATTTAATTTGGTTTCATCAAAATCGGTTCAGTCTAACTGGAGATATCATGGCCGATAGTTCGAAAAACGTGGTTTCGAGATAAATGGGCTTAAAGTTTGAAGCAAACTTAAAAATGACTCGTTTTAGCGAAGACATGGTTCGAGAAAAAAGGCTATATCTTCTAAAAAATTTCGAATTTCAAAAAATCCTTTTAGTGCTATATTCTCAAATATCCAAGCTATAAAAAAATGCAAAAAAAAAAATCGAAAAAAAAAGTTTGCACATGAAAATTTCCCCCCTTAACATAACCGGTTATCAGTACAGAAACAGAAACAAATATATGGATTAATTTCAGTTTTTCCTCTACTAGTAAAAATATCGATAAACATAAATTTATTTGATGTGTTAACTACTATGTACAATACGGAGTTATTTTCTCCAAACGATTTTCAATAAGTGAATTTCTTGGCAAAACATGGCTCAACAAATTCAGTATATTTCATAGAAAATTTAACAAAATTCCAAAATCAGATATTGTGAGTTTAGCCCCGCGAAGTCTTTAAAATTTCCAATTTCTCCTTGTCTTTAAACTATCAATGTCGGCAGAAACCTTTTACAAATTCAAGGCAGGAACACTCAAAAAACAACTCGGCCTAAAAAGAGACATAAAAAAGGGCCTAAGGCGACTCGCCTTATTTTGAAGAAAATGCTTTTCAATCATAGAACTTTTTAGCGGGCTCTAGGTCAATAAGTTATGATTTTCATCATAACATTTCTAAAACAAGACACGCACAACACCACAACGGAGGATGTTTGATTGTATAGCTATTTCACAAACTACCACAGTTTGATCATCAGCGATCTTTTGGCCAACTTCAATGAGTTTGCAGACGCTACCTCGTGCCAGAACTGCTAAGATCGCTTGGGAATCCCAAGTCAGACTTGTAGCAAAAATTCCGCCAACTGTAGCTGAACGCTAAGTCATAGAAGCTTTGTATGTGTGTGCGTGACCCGTATCGGCCCTTCTGTTGTTAGTGGGGGAAATTCTCTCCCCGCAGTTAACACAGGCGCCAATTGTTTGAATTGCCCAAATGCAATCAAACAGGCGATCCCAAGCGACATCTTAGCCCAATCTACTATTATTAGCTAGAATTTAAAAAAAAATCGATTTTATTTTTATTGCATATTCTTAATGTACATATAGGGTGGCTGACCAATGTTGCTACATTGAGAAACTCAAATAACTTTTTTTTTTATGTTAACGGATACTTTTTTTTTCTGTTTGTTTTAAAATTTATTGAATTTAAATGTGCCAACATATGCCAACATGTGTCAACATATTTTCGTTCTCTTCCACCACTTCAAACATCGTCAACCTAAATTCCAAGCGAATCAACAAGTCTGCTGCGTTCAGTTTGTTAGCTATTTGAACTTGTCAAGGGAATAAGTTGAAATCCTTGTGCATAATTCTCTGCAATGACTGTCTGATGATACCCATTTAAACAGATAAGCTCCTAGCCGAAACTCATGGATTGTTTTATATGGCAACTACAGCAGCGTTAGTTTCTTCCGTCCGAACTGAACGGATTTGATGGTAAGGTCTTCTTGCGACTGTCCCTTGCACAGCAAAATTGTTTAAAAGCCTCATTATTATGATTGCCGCCAAAAGTGCGACTATACTCTCTTTGAACCGAAACTACGGACTCCAGCGCTTAATATCGGAGGATAATCCAAATTCTTGTTTCAGTGTCCCAGGTATCTAGTTTTGTTAAATCTAAAGACCAATCTACTAAATAAAAAAAAAAATTAAGCAGATTGCTTAAATAGAAAAAAAGGTATTCATTTTTTTTGGTAGCGGCTTTCATCAGCCACCTTGTACATTTAAGTACACACACAGAATTTCAAGTCAAACCGCCAATTATTTTTCAAACCACGCATATTTGTAAAGATTTGTCAGGTAAATTTACAATGCTGTTAAAACTTTAAACGCATTTTTCTCAAAACTGTGTTTACAAAGTCGGTGAACACGAGGAAATTCTTACACAACCTTCTCCTTAAGCAAGAAGACAAGTTGCGTCAAATCCATAGTTAAGAATGTACGCAGTTGGTCGAGTGGACAAGACATTCGCGTAGCAAACGTTCAGGCCTAAGTATCAAGTCCCCTGTAGGCGCATACTTTTTCTTCTTATTTCATGTTTTTATACATTTGAAAAGTGTATTATAATTTTGCCCGGAAGCTTGAAACGCATAAAAGGAATCATCTCCGACCACACAAAGTAAATATATCACAGTTCCCCAGCGATAGACCCTGGGGCACGAACATACTCGCCAATTCACACCGAATGCTTGCCGAAGTCATGCATCACTGTGTGTTAGAGAGAGACACAGTCACATTTTCGCCCTCTCTGCTTGGGGAACCCTGATATATATATTCTTGATCAGCATGACGAGCCGAGTCGATTGAGCTTTGTCTGTCCGTCTGTCTGTTTCTACGCAAACTAGTCCCTCAGTTTTGAAGCTATCGAGCTGAAATTTTGCAGAGTCCTCTTTGACTGCACGTCGAGGCCTGGGATCGAGTCCCCCGTACGAGCATACTTTTTCTTTTATTTAATATGTTTATTTTTAATGTTTTTTATTTTTATTTCAAGTGTTTTTAACATTACCTTAATTTTATACAATCCTTTAATCGATTGCTACATAGAGTAACGCATGTCAAGACAAAACAAAAACTTGATTAATACATCTGCATTCTTCAGGCATTGCGAATGTACATTAGTGTGAGGAAACAAATGCCATCACATAGACGGCTTCGTTGTTAAAACCGAACGACAGCATAGCAGAACAGCAGAAAACAGCAGAAAATTCCATTCGTCACAGTATTTCATATAATTAAAAACACCTTGGCTTTGCTTTGATGCTCATGTGCTGTAAGAAAGTGTTTCTATTTATGTGAAATACTGTGACGAAAGGAATTTTCTGTCGTTCTGCAAATTCTCCCTAAAATTTAGAAAAAAAATATATTTGCTAGAATAAAAAACAATACTATTTTTTTCATATCAATTGGATCTTTATAGAATATCCATTTGATCTTTTATGAACATCCAATTCTAAATATTCATTTGATCTTAATCAATAATGTCTGTTAATAATATCCTTTGAAATATCCTATTGATTTTATTGATGTATCCCATGTATATGTTATTAACTTCCTTTGAAATATCCATTTTATCTGACTTGCATATCCCTTAGATATGTTAATATTTTTTTAATATTATTTGACCATTTGATATTTTATTAATATCCAATTCTAAATATCCATTTGATCAATCAATGTCTGTTATTAATATCGTTGGAAATATCCAATTCCTTAATGATGTATCCCATGGATATGTTATTAATTTCCTTTGAAATATCCATTTGATCTGAATTACATATCCCATAGATATGTTATTAATATTCTTTTAATATCTATTTGATCTGACTTACATATATTTTTAAAAAATAAACATATTTTTCGAAATTTTTTCTAAAAAATTCATTTTCTATATTTTTTTTAGAATATAGAATTTTTTTCGAAATTTCGATTTTCTTAAATATGGAAAAATAATTTTCTAAGTGCAGGTATCGCGTACGGGCATCGTCAGCATATATCAGTATCTTGATGATTTCTTCTCCACGCTTTACACCATCTGATAGGACAGCCATCAACAAATTGATTGCCTGTAATTAATGCCTGTTTTCATTTTGATAAAAGAAAACTATTGATAATTTCCCATATGTTGTTATCTCGGATTGCATAATTAAAGCTTTTCTTCTTATAATCTATCATTAATTAAGAAGCTATAATCGGCCGATAATCGACAACAGCAATAATATAACTCAAGCCAGTTAACTTCACTGATGCATTGGAGTTGACGTGGTCGACTTTTGATTGCCGGCAAGCAAGCGACTCAAAAGAACAGGAAAATAAACAAAAGCAAACAAAATGAAGCCATAAATACATTTGGCATCGCGTCCAATGGCCACTTGAATGGTCATGCTGCTGCAGTCATGGATTCTCCACATTCGCTTTGTGTCGGTGTCGGCGACTTTTTTAATTAAAATAAAAATGCAGTCCGCACATGCAATGGATGATGATGATGATGATGATGAGGTAAATCAGAACAACAATACACGAAAAATTAAGTTAAAGCTCATTTGAAATATCAACTCTCGACGCGGCATAAGTTTAATGCAGTTGGCAATGCCATAAACAATTCGAACGCACAATAAGGAAAATTAATTTTCCTCGTTTTGTTTGTTTCATAATAGGCTTATAAAATAATTAAATAAAAAACGGCTTACATTTCATTGGTAGTCTGGCAAGTTTTCTAGAGGGCCATAAAAAAAAAGAGTCCGGCAACAACTGACAATTAATTGTTAAAAATCAATTTGCAGAGCAAATGCGGTTAACTCTCTTTACTGTAGTTGTTTTTGTTGTGTAAATTAAATATAAAATAAAAAAAACGTAACGAGCGGAAAATACATAAAACAAGCTGCGGCAGCCAAAGTCGAGAGTGCGCTCACACACAATATGCGATACAATCAGTTGAGTTCAGGAGCAGAGACAGGCGACGCGGCGAATTCGCCGCCAAATATTTGTGGACATATAAATCAGAGGTTGATTTAATTGATAGAGCCCGACCAGTCTGCTCGCACTTTAAATTACTATAAAAATATTTTCCCAATTTATAGTACATTCATTTGTTAAATCAACAAGTTGAGAGTAATGCTAACTAAAGCTGTTTAAATTATTTGATTTTCAACTCAATGGATCATTGCAAATTATTAGCTAGCCAGAAGTGGCTTAATGTTTTAAATTTTAATAACCCAGTTTAATAAACAGCAAGGTAAAAGCATCCTAACAGGATATTTGCTATATTTAATTTAACACTTGCTCTAAAAGCTGCAGATGTTTACGATTGAAAACTAACTAAATCAGTGCAGAATTATTGGTGCTGATTTTGGAAATATTTTAGCAAGCCGCTGCCATGACATTCAAATAAGAACGACTATGATTATGCCCTGTTCCCATTAACAATGGGAAAAGGGGATCATGAAGTTGTGCAAATGTATGTAACAGCCAGAAGGAATCTTCTCCGAGAATATAACATATATATATATTCCTGATCAGCATCAACAGCCGAGTCGATTTAGCCATGTCCGTCTGTCTGTCTGTATGAACGAGTCGATTTCAGAGACTATAAGAGATAGAGCCACCAATTTTTGCATGTATATAGTACCCAGATACAGCTTGTTTCAGATATTGAAAATTCTTCCTCCTCCTCCTTTTAACCGCGGGAAAAAGTCAGAGTCTCAATTTTTAAGTTTGAACTCTAAGTTTGAATTCTGAAAACCACAATAAGAGGGTATTTTGTAGTAGGGGTACTCGACTGCAGCACGCTTACTTCTTTTAATTTGAAATTTTCGGAAAGAGAACGCGACCCAGTAAGCCGGTGGCCTCAGAGCGGTGAGGTCCTGAGTTCGAGTCCCCTTACAAGCATACATTAAGCCATCTTTCCTAACGGTTCTATGAAAGCAAATCTTTGCAGATAGAGATCTGTACAATAACGGTAGAAAGTGGATTTAAAAAACCCATTTGATAATATAAATAAGTAAACAGGTATGCGGAACTGATTTACATCTACAAGACAATCTTGGGAGCTTTTTAATGTAACACCTTGTGGAGATAGGGGCATTCACTATTCTGAAAAGATTTTAAAATCTTCTTTTGTAATCAAGTGTAATGAAAATATCAGAAAAAGCTTCAGAATATCGGCTGGCATAATTAGCTGGGATTTTTAAGGATGCCAAGTAGAACCCATCGACTTATACTTCAGTAATTCATTACTACTCCATCCTTTTTTTAACGATGCCGAATGTGTAGAAATGTGTAGACATGGAAAAGGTTAAGAAAGAGTTCGTGATAGATATATCGGAACGAAGTCTCCAAAGAAAGGAACTGGAACAGTAAAATTTAATTTTTTAGGGGAGATCGATTATTCAACGTCTATGCTCGTAGTGAGGTAGATGTCTGTTCGGATTCCAGTTTAAGACTCGAGGCCTTAATGTTTTTGAACTGATACCAGTTAGTCTTTATAGACACAAGATCCCCATTCAAGAATTGGCCTTACTATAGACACAAACACGTGTTTAGAGAAGTAAGGATAATCAAATTCATTAGACCATTTCTTGATGAAGCCAAGAGAAACAATTCATATTTGATTATTAAAGCATAACTTGGGCACAAAATTAATTAACAAATCGTCAACAAAATAGATGCGCTCCAATGAAATGTCGTATACATTCAAAACTATAAGGTTTAATACGAGGTAAAGTCATGTATTTACATTTCTCCTCATTCTGAGACGGCACAAATGAACTGAACGGACAGTTTTATGGTCGTCATAACAAACAAGAGAGAAAGTCGGTCAAGCCCGACTAAAATATACTCTGTACCAGTTCAGACCGCCGCTCACATTTGCTTCCGACTATAATAGTAAAATACATCCAAGGAATCCCGCGGGTATCGTGCAATGTTTTTGTTATACGCTCATCTCTAAGTTTCTCTCTCTCACTAAGATTGCCTTTGTTGAATGGAATGCTGTGGTGGTGGGTGCGGGGTGTGGGGGTGTTAGCTTGCCGTTTTTTGCTCATAACTTGAGTATCGTTCATCCGACGACTTTGACAAATCGATAAATAATGCTAGCTACTAACTATCCTTAGAAGGTACGAACCATCTATCATCAAAACTATGAGAGATATGACGTTTTTGGGGGCGTGACAAAAATTTAAAATAAACTTGATCTGCCTGTAAGTAAAAGAAAAATATTTCCCTCTATCTCTTGTCATCTCTAAGATCTTTGTGATACAGACGGACATACAGACGGATATGGCTGTATCGACTCGGCTGTTTATGCTGATCAAGAATATATATACTTTATAGGATCGGAAATGATTCCTTCTTTCTGTTACATACTTTTCACAATCTTAATATACTCTGTGTTCCTTTGGTACAGAGTATTAAAATGTATTTTTATCAAAATATTGATAATCGACCAGATCGCCACTAGAAATATCATATCAGAATATCGGGTATTGTCTAACAAACATCGACATATCGATTTATCAGTACCATATTAACTAACCTTAACCTTAGGTAAATCGTAAACGATTTCTATGAGTTACGAAACCTTCGGGAATTTCGGGACAACGGAATTTTTGAACCCACGGAACAAATTTAGAACTTTTCCGGATGGGCGAGAACAGTGGGACACCCTGTACGAGCGAAGCTTGACACTCCGTACTCTGTACTCCAAACTCAACACTCAGTACTCGATACTCAGTACTCGATTTTCAGTACTTGACACTCTGTACTCGGTTCACAGTACTTGATACTGAGTACTCTTAGCTCAGTACTTTACACTCAGAATTCTCTAAAGCCAAAGTACTGACGATTCGCGACGGAAGAGGGCGAACGGCAACAACTGAAAACTGGCAAATGAACGAGGAAGTACTGGATAAAGTTTCTCACTATAAATACCTTGGAGTGGTAATTGAGCAGAACATGCAGCTCAAAAAACACATGCGCGAAAAACAAAGCGGCTCAATGAAGGCAATCAATTCATGCTGGAAGTCACTTCTCGGTAAACAAGAAGTGGCACATAGTGTAGAGTATGAGTAGTAGAGTACGTCGATCAAATATGGGGCTATATTTCGGTTGAGGATGTGGAAAAACAGACTACCAAGGAGTACGCCAAACTATGCACTGCACAGCGAAACAGGACTAGGCCCGTTGTATTTGGACACACTGCGATTGCACTTCAACTACATTCAAAGGGTGATGAGCATGCCAGTCAGTCGACTTCCAAAAATTGTAACAAGCTATCTCCTTGAGAATAGGCTCCAGTTTTTTCAAGAGTGGGAAAGGATCGGCAGTGAGCTAGATGTTACCATCAACTGATTGGACCACATCACATGGAACAACTCGCATACAGATATTATCCAAAGTATGTACGACTCAACGAGGACTTCGTATAGATCTCTGGCGGAGCAAAAGCACTATCCGAACCAGCTTTAGAAAACCAAATTTAAGCCAAATAGATAAAAACTATTTTAGCGATGAAAACACACTGCATCATAGATTGGAAGTCACTCGCTAACTTCCTTTGTCATGATCTCAAATATAGAGGCCAAATCTTAGCAGAATATTTCTAAATGAAAGAAAATATAAACATACAAAATTTCACAAAATTTTTTATTTAAGATATCTCTAAATAACAAAAATCTGGCAGACGACTATAGCCATATAAATTAACTACACTATTTATTAGAAAAAAATCTTGTAAGCTTTATGTACAATAAAACCTACCTACCTACATATACTCAGTATTCGATACTAGATACAAAGCACTCGATAATCGGTATTCGGTACTCAGTACTGAATACCTACCTACCTACATATACTCAGTATTCGATACTAGATACAAAGCACTCGATAATCGGTATTCGGTACTCAGTACTGAGTACGCAGTATACAAACAACCCACTTGCTGCTACAGCGAATGCCGATTTGTCGAGTCAGAGACTTCAGCAGAGTTTAGCAAAGTCGATCAACAAGCTTTAATTTCTCAGCCTCGGCTTACTGACTTTTCGATTGAACCTTATTAAAGGCTGTTCTTTTTCAAAGCTTAATAACTGTTAAAATAAAAATTTCTCCAGAATGTTGACGTCAAAAAACAAATCTGTTTGGAAAATATTTTACATATGAAAAATATAAAAATGTTAGTCTGTGCGCTCTGTGTAATAAAAAATTTGTGGTAAGCATGCAACAAAATATCTCGCTTTGCTTGTATATAAATTATGTATTTCATTTTATGCTTAGACAAACAAATACATAGGTGTTTAAAAATTCGCGGCACAAAATTATCCGGCCTGTTTTCGTTAGTGAGTTCCTTTTTTTCATTACGCAGCGGTGTGTTTTTTCAAGCGAAATCATTTGTCGCCAGCCACAAAGTCGCCAATCACCAAAAAAAGTAATATTGCTTCAGTTTAGCCATAAACTAAATAAGAATTAGAAATAGTACGTTGCATGAAATGCGTTTCTTAATATTAAAAGATTGAGTTCTTGTACCGATATACTCAAATGGTGGGAAGATAATTCCTATAAATACCCAGAACAGTATGAATTATTGAAAATAGTATTGGCTTGTGCACAAGTAAGTGTCGAACGACTATTTTCTAATGTAAAATATATTTGTTTCGTTTTTATTCCCAGTACAGGAGCCTAGCAATTGATCACAAAGTAAACTTATACTTAAAAAAGAAATTAGAACCAAAAATCTCTCTGATTATCTTATTTGATCTCGAACTAAGTAGCAACCGTCATATGTATAAATAAAAAAAAAAGAGAAGCAAATTATGCCTGATATTAAATGACAAAACAACTGTTTGTATTGAAGGGCAAAGCTATGGAAAAATATGAGCCAGAAACATTACTGAACAACTATTCGCTCTTCCTTTGCCTCTTTTCGTTTATGCTTTGATGTTTTATTATTTTGCAACTGTGTAATTTCATTAAACAGGTTACCAAGTGAGCAGCGTAAAAAGCATTCTGGCAAATAGTTTGCCAGCAATTATTTTAATTTTCAGTTAAGCGTTGTCTGTGTTTTTCATAATATTTGGCAACTTTTGTGCTGCTGTTTATGCATTATTTTGCCAGAAAAAGTTCACAAAGTGGTAAGTAGAAAAACAATTTAATAAACGTTGATTTTTATTTGTTGCTGTTAACTAAGTTTTAATCGGGTTTGTTTACCCATGCAGGTGTTAGCCTTGGCACTCTCAATTTTAGTTAAGCGTGCGCGCTTTTAATCAACAAACTGTTGAGGCAGCATCGACACGCCCACTGTGCTACCAAATTGCCAATTTTGCCATATCGGCAGTTTTGTGAGCAATCAATTTCGATGCAAATGCACTTGTACTTGACGACTCAATGAATGAATGAGGCGAGACTCTGCGGCCGATGCCACAGTGTGGCGTATGAGTGATGCTGCACGCAGCAGTAACAGCAGCAGAAGGCGGAGAGACAGCGACAAAGGCAGACAACACGCATCATCATCATTCACAACAACAGCAACAGTAGCAGCGGCGGCAACAACAAGTACCCACAACTCATTCCGATAGGCCCTGCCCTTGCTGTTCAGTAAATTTTGAGTTTCATGCCACAACAGTCAGCCTTTGTGCGCATCGATCATGGTGCATGCGGTTTTTTAATGGCCCCCCTGAAAATCTTTGGTGGGCCCAAAAAGGATATATAATGATTGGTTTTAATTAAGCCATTACAGCTGAGTACTAGGTGCAAAATATTGCAAGCCAAAATTTTTCAAAAACGTAATTATATTAACACATTTAGTAACAAATATTTTGTTGTAAATATAGCTTACACCGCTAGTGCACCTTAATCAAGTAAGAAATTTGTCAAAGCACGACTGTTATATACTCTGCACCTGCGAAAGTGTATATGGGCATTTCCAAACTGTCGTGACGTTACGTTTGTAAGAAAAAATGTTTTTAAAAAATATGATAATCTTGGATTTTTAAAAAGATTGTTCTATATTTGGGTAGCAATTAAGTAGCACTATAATCTGCAAAAACAATAACATCAATCGATCATAAGGAGTTGAAGATATAAGCAACAATATGTGCTGGCGTTACGTTACATAAAACGGAAGTGGGTTTTGACTTGTTTCAGAAAATTGTAAAACTCTGCGAACTGGGCAAAGCTTTTTGTATAAAATTTTTGTAGTATGATTTGAAATAATTCAAGTTTATCTTCCAGGTTACCTTATTCAAAAATATTTGCTCAATTTTTGTTTATTTGCATAAGTATCTGACGTGACGTTACCTGACGTTACGTTACTTAAATTTCCTCATTACTTTTATGTTGTTTTTGTTATAATATAAAGCAAAAACTTACAGTTAATTGCAATCATATAGTTTCTTATGGTGTCTTATGCAATATTTTTATACTCTGTACCGAAGGTACATAGAGTATATTAAGTTTGTGCAAAAGTATGTAACAGGGAGAAGGAATCGTTTCCGACCCTATAAAGTATATATATTCTTGATCAGCATCAACAGCCGAGTCGATATAGCCATGTCCGTCTGTCCGTCCGTCCGTCCGTCCGTCCGTCCGTCCGTATGAACGAAGAGATCTCAGAGATGGTAAGAGATAGAGGTTTGACATGTATGGGGCATATATTTGTTATACTTGCAGGCAGATCAAGTTTATTTTCAATTTTTGCCACGCCCCCTCGCGCCCCCGCAATTTGGAAAAAAGTCATATCTCCTACAGTTTTGGAGATAGATCGTTCGTACCTTGTAAACAAAATTATTTATCGATTTGCTGAAGGAATGATAAAGATCGGATGAACGATACTCAAGTTATGGGCAAAAAACGGCCACTTAACACCACCCACCAACAACATACCCTAACCGTTCAACACAGGCAATCTTAGTGCGAGAGAGAAAGAGAGAGAGAGAGAGAAACTTAGAGAGCGCTCCGCGTTGTGCGCGGGGTGTTAACTGGCCGTTTGACTCCTGAGCAAATGCGAGTGTAATGGTACAGAGTATGTTATAGTCGGGCTTGACCGACTTTCTTTCTTGTTTAACTCTGTGTACCCTTAGAAATATTTTAGAGACCAAAAATCAATGCAATCTAAAGTCATTTTTATGACAACCAAAGGTATCCAAATGAGAAAAATGGCGTTTGCGCGGCTTTGCATTTAAAAATCTCGAAATGGGTTATGAATATATTTAAGATTGGCTCATATATTATAAGTTACTTTTGATTGTTTCCCCATGAAAATATGAAGTACTTTTCCTTTTTTGGTCTCGGTGGACTTTTCTGTAGAAATGCCCATACTCAGTAGACTGCCTTTTTTTGTATGGAAAATGTAAGGTCATATGGGCTCCCCTTGATTCGTAAGTTTATAGTGTACATATGTATATTTAACATGAAAAAAAGGAAGTTGAACAAGTTATGTTTTAATGGGCGCGAAGACACAACAAAGTTTTTGAAATCATGTATACGAAGTGTATATTATATATTATATATTTTTTGTAGTTGGCGTCGATTTCACACAAAATGTTATGATAACATTGTTATCGTACTTCTAAAAGGTTACGCTGATTCAAACTATAGTTAGCAAAGACTAGGTGATGATACCAAATTAAATTATTTTTACCCACAATGCCCAAATTAGTTCTCAATTAGTAAAAACAGTTGGATGAATAAACTAACTCATTAGACTTTGATTTAAATCATGTTTCATAATGCTAGAAGGTACCTTCGAGAGTTGAGCACACAATTTAAAAAATGGATTCTAAAAGACCAATTTAAAGCATTTCGATGCTAACTGGCACCTGTCCTAAATGTGTCGGCGAAACCTTTCGGTTTGCATGGAGAGATGCTTAGATATGGCTGGTATGCCATGGTATGCCACACCGCTCATGTGCAGACCATCTGTTCTTCAGCCTCCGGAGACTACAAAGACCATTATAGTAGTGCTCTAGCTAAGAGTACGACAATAATTGCGTCGCAGCAACCTAAAAAAACGGACTCTGCTTCTTCATTCTCCAGTACTACACAAATCGCCCCCATGAAAGATGCCATGGCGTTGCCTATGCATATGCTTATGACATGCATTCAAAATAGTACCAGTAAATGTTTACTTTAAGGTAAACAGCTCCTAAAATTCTGAAACTAATTTTCCTCGATAGATCACGAATTATGAAGAATTTACCTGCAGAAAATAATTGGCGGTCGACCTCTTGCAGTGGCATTTCAAAGTTTGAATATTTGCCCATACAAATAAATGCTCGATAACATATGCTTTTCGAATTCAGTTTGTTGTGGCGCGTTTTTTTTAACGTGGTTTCCCGCGGAGGCTTATTCTACTCAAGCCCTAGAAGGGCCTAGTCCACTGTCGTCCTCCTCGTGAATATCCACCTCCTACAAATTAATATTTTGTAAAGTGAAAATTTGTTTAAAAAAATGGCGCGATTTTCTAATTTCTCAAGAAAAGTTACATGTTCAACGCTTACTTTAGAGAAATTAATGTCTTCATTAATTACTTTCTTAAACTTGGGGTTATACATACGCCCAATGTCCAAGAATATCTCGTGGATTTTTTGAAGATGCGAGGGATACTTCTTATGGAAATGAAATTAGGCAAGATAATCAAGATAGTGGTCCTTTTTCCGACCAAAGCAAGGAATGTTTTCTTTAAGGTTTCTCTTTGAGACTTTGTACTGGAGCCTCTTCTTCTTCTTGCTCGAGCTTTCCAGCGGTACACCTGAATCGTTCACGATTTGTCTCGGGAACGCATAAGACATTGCACTTTGGACATATCAAATCCTTGTCTATGACACCGTGATCCCATAAAAAATTCCTAAAGTCGTCAGGACTCGGTGACAGGAATTCCGTCAATGACAAACGGCAATCGGTACAGCACATTTTCGCAAAGTTAAGTGAATAAAACGACAAATGAATTTATTTCAGCGATAAATATTAACATATGTTGTAAAAGAATATGTGATCGAGCATATATTTGTATGGGCAAAAACGCAAACTTTGAAAATGAATTGCAAGAGAACCTTGGTCGACCGCCAATTAATTTCTGCACTTAAATTCTTTATAATTCGCTTTCCAACGAGGAAAATTAATTCGCGAATTTTAGGAGCTGTTTACCTCAAAGTAAACATTTACCGGAGATTTTTATTTCTATTCTTTAAAATCGTTTTTTAAAGACAGTTGGAATATATAGGTACATTTTTTTTAACACATTGTAGGACACTGCCACTGAACCTGTCTTCTTCTTCAAGCTCATATTCAGAATCGGAATTCTGTACCTTGTATGCCTGAGCACAAAGGATCCATTTCAATTTCTTCTTCCTCTTGCGCCTTAGCCGTAGCAAGGGCGGTCCAATATTAAAGGTATCCCGTAAAGATAATTCAAATTTTCCCTATCGCCTTCTGTACGCCTCAACCACTTTATTAAAGTTTTTTTAAGCGCAGTAAATTCCAGGCAGATTCTCACTATTTTGTGGACGAAGCGAATGATACTTATCACTACGCCTTGAGCGTCCCTACATAATTTGTGCAGATGGTGGACAATTGCTTTCGCACTTCCTATAGTGTTAACCTTCGGATTCTCGGATTAATAAGCTCTCTGAATATTGTATACAATGGAGTTTATAGATAAACGTGGATAAGACGAAAGTTTTGATTGTGAAAGACAGAAGAGGCCGTAGTGCAAGGGTAGACAGATGGTTTTTAAATGGCGTTGAGCTGGAAACGGTAAAAACTTTTAAATATCTTGTGTCTTGTATCTTGCGTGGCTATCACTGGAAATTTAAGCTTCAAACCGCACTTACAAGAAAAACTGCAAGACTCTAAGAAAGCAATTAATAGCACTTGGAGAAACTTTTTCGGAAAACGACATATTTTGCCGAGCACTAAATTCACAATGTTTGAAGCCACTGTTCGATCAGTAATGTGCTATGCATCTCAAGTCTAAGGATACTGCCGATATGAGGAGGTGGAGCGACTGCAAAGGCTGTTTATTAAACGGATATTTAAACTACCCCGCACTACTCCAAACTATGCGCTTCACTTAGAAACCGGTCTGCCTTCATTATTCGTGTACGGTCTGCAAAACCACTTCACATACATACGGAAAGTTATGGATATGCCGAATTGTAGACTAGCCAAAACAGTCACTGCTATGATGCTGTCGAAAAAATCACAAATTTTTGACAATTGGCTGTCCTTATTTCAGGATCATGAGGTATCCATAGACCTTCAAAGCGTCGGATCATGGGAAAGATCTCACCAATTGCTGCTGGAGAAAGCTGTTAGCAGAGAAATAGACTCTTTTCTAAGTCAAGCTAGGCAAAGTGTGGTCCGAAACACTTACAAAAAACTAGAGCTGAATCTGGAATCGCTTAACTATTTTCATGACCGTTATGACACTCAAGCAATCTCACTTATATGTCGGGCACGCTGTGAGATGCTTAGTATCAACTACAGTCCGCACTGGAGCTCTGTGAGCACAGATTGTAGCCTCTGTAATTTGCACGCAACTAAAGACGTCATGCATCTGCTTGGGGTATGCCCAATTTTAGCTGAGATAAGAAGCGCCCATCTGGGAAGCCGTTTCCTTTCAGAAGCAGACGTCATAAATTGGCTAAATGGCAAGAACTGGACAACATTATCCTTCTTTCTACAACAGGCGCTTAAATATAGAACCGCTATTATAAATGAATATTTGTAACTTTTTCTGTAAATTTAATTATGTATCTTTTCTACCTAGTTTTTTTCGTCTTGGTCAATTCTTAAATCGAATACTATGTTTCTTTGTTTAAAATTTTTGTTTGTTTATATCGTTAACAATGTACAAAAACTCAAATGCTATGGCTGACGGTTAAAAATCAAGCCAAAAATTTATATTAATAAATATCTACTACTACTACTATATCATTTTGAATGCATATAATAAAATAACAAAATTGTCTACTGCCTTCGGAATCTCATGTTCAATAAAAGTACAGTTCTTTTACAAGGCAGCCCTCTGACCTGGCAAAACCGGGACTTAAAGGGCCAACCATGCGTTTTCCAATTTCGTTCAAAACTGGGAATAATTTAAACACAGTCAAAATCGAGAAATTTGACAAATTTCAAAAATTGACAACACGTTACATGTAGTACAGTTTTCATTGTTGAAATTTGTTGTAGGTTACTGGGCGTATGTGTAATTTTTATTTCAAACTTTACACAAGCACATATACAAACAAAAATTGGTTTTCTCTTTTTATTTCTTGTGGTTCTTGTTGTTTCACAAATATTTTCTTCATTTGTATTGGTGTCTATGCGGCCGTAACCTCTGCTTTATTGGGTCGAATTTGTACTATTTTAACTTTATTTGGCAGGGCATAATTAGGACCCCAGACAGACTCATCAATGATGATGACCTCTACGACAGCAAACATCAATCAGACACTGTGGCATTACTACACACATCTATTGCCTACTTGAAGGAGTTCCAATTATGGCAGCTTTGATCATCGTGAACAGTCGGCGAGCCACATCAATCAACAAGGCCAGACACCGCCGTGCGATTGACCCCAAAGATGCAGACACTTACAGAATCGTGTGGGCTTCCAACTAATAAACCAAAGGACTCAAGAGCCCTGTGTGTGTGTGTGTGTGTGTGTGTGTGCAAATTTTTGACAGCTGCCAAACAAACGTTGCACATTAACGGCAATTGCTTTTAAATTGATTGATTTGCCTAGACGAGGCGTCGGCGGCGGTGACGGTGACGGCGACGATAAGCGGCAAGCGGACAAACAGCGTCTGAATGTGAGTGCGCATAGGCAAACATGGCCAAAACGTGCAGGACGTGCACCGTCACTGACACAGCAACTTGATTGCACTCAGCTTTTTGGGCAAACAAAATATGATTGCCTGCAATTAGGCGGCTCGATTTTGGCAGCCTTCAAAGTTCGGGCCTCTGCGCCGCTGCTAACCACTTGCCAGCGCATTAAATAAGAAATTTTCAAAAATTGCCGCACAACATGCCAAAAACTAATTATACACGCGGCCTTTCGGTTGCACTTTCCGCTTTTCGGTTGCATGCAAATGATGAGGTGTGGATGCGGGGACAGGGACAAAATGTCAAAGTCCCATAACAAAAAGGTGCCAGGTGACCAAAAAAAGCCACTTCAAACAAAATTAACCGACACCCACCTCGGGCGCTGCAGCAACAGCAGCAGTCACTTTTTATTTAACTTTTGGGTTTTTTGTTATGCTTAAGTGCAGGTTTCTTGTGAAAATGAGGTACAAGTTTTGGGATTAAAGAGATGCAAGGAATTTTGAAAATTGCTTAAATGGTTTTAAAAACTGTTTCTATACGCAATACCTGAGCCGAAACCAGCAGCTCACCTCCAACAAAGCCGCACGGCTAAACTGCCAAGCATTTTGTTTGTTTCACACCCAAGTTTCACTTAAATCATTCTATCATATTTTTTAATATGTCATATTTAAATTAAAATGTACACTCTTTATGTTTTCGATTTCCTTATTTATCGCTGAATCAATGGTGCAAATTTTAATTTCCCTTAGTGTATGTATAAAAGTACTGCATCTGAAAAATTTTTTCGATTTGAAAAGTAATGCTTGTTGGTCGGTGGAATGAAAAGTAATTGCCAAATTTCTCACTCTTACAGTTGCTAGATGTACATTAAGGACCGTTTCTCATGTTGCCGTTTTTGCAAATTTAGGTGGATCTTTTGCATTTGCTTTGCTCATGTTCATGGCTAACCATCTAGGTGTTTATGTAGCAATGTACTTCAATCTCATTGATTTGAAAACAATGTACATGTCAAACCATATTAAGTATTTTTATTTATGCGCGCATATGGACACACTGAAAAATATTTGAAAACCAAAATCAACTGCTGCTAAAAACAGTAAAGTCTGAATTGTAAGTAAGTAAACCAAAAATGGAAAATATTGGATGTGCCTTTAATATACAAGAACGCCTGCAGACATTGCTGAAAACACAGATGCACATTCTGATTCCCCTTGTTCATTGCTTAAGCTTTGTTTACACATCCAAATAATTTGTCTAAGTTTTGATAAAAATAGCCATGATTAAAGATTTTACAGGATTAAAAACTTAAACTATGGTTCCATATGCAAATAATTTGATCAAATATGGCCGGAAAGTTCCACAATTTGTCCAAATTATTTGACTGTGTGAACTTAGCCTTCGACATATTGCTTAATCTCCCACCATAGTAACAAGTCGTTCCAAAAGAAATACCTTCTCCTCCTCTGTAAAATTCTTGCTTTAATTTTTAAAATTGGCGCGCAATAGGTGCTGAGGAGCTGCCAACCTAGTATTATACCTTTAAGCCCGCAAATGCCCGAATTTATAATCAACCTACATGAGACAACCAATTGCACAAAAAGCACCTAGTTGCAAAATCTAGATGGATTTCGATTTGAGCAAAAACAGGAATATGAGAAAACGGCCCTAAGTGAATTTTCCTTAATTCTGTGATCCATTTAGAAATTGTTAGTGAAATTTGACTTGCATTTAAGTCTTTAACTGATTTACAAGGAATTTAATGTTTAATGTGTTCAAAATTTGGCATTGCCCAGACAAACCGAAAAGTGAAACCCAAAATTAAGCCTCTCTCATCTTCGACTGAGAACTGCGGATTCTCTCTTAAGTGTCTAGTGCCAATCTCGATAGGACCAGTATTTTGCAAAAAGTAAAAAGAGAGCAATTTCATTCGGAATTGCGTTCGATTTACTTTTCAAATAGTAGTAGAATTGAGAAAATGCTTGAATATTTCACGAAACGCTAACAAATATGACAAAGCTTACTGCTGTTTACGTGAACAAGACATTGGACAATACACGATACAAGAATTTATTAAAATATTTTAAATTAAATATGAGAAAATTGGAGAAATTATAGTGGAGTTGGATGATACTGTGCAGGATTTCAAATAATGAAGAATCCAATGCAGCTAAAGAAGGCGAACCTACACCTTACACATATTTGAAGATAAATCCATAATGGATATTAATATTCATTTTGAAGAATTAAGAAACGATATGTGTATGTGCCAGCTACGTCCTGCGTCCAGCAGTACTACTCATCTCTGACCGCAGATGCTTTTCAAAATTCATTATAGTGAATACGCTGTTGTTCGTAAAAAACAACATATCTATATAATTGGATCTCTACAGTAAAACAAGTATTATTTTGATAATTAACTTAGAAACATCGATGTTTTTCAAAACATCGGAAACATTGATGGTAGTGAACATCGATTTTTGCCCAGCTCTACAATCCACAATTTAGTTTTGTTATCATTCAATTATGTTTTTGACAAACTAACTAGCCATAGCTATGATTTTGACAAACTAATCCAGAACACTTATTCCACATACCAAAACGAATGTTTTCCATTTTCGAAATTTATTTTTTATCAAAAATTACAATCAGAACGCGCTCACAAACTTAAACAATTTTGCAACTTTCGATAAGTCAGTTTCGAAAAAGTCTATCCCATAACTTTTATTGCGTGCTGAACTCGAAGGGTTGCTTTAAAAAAATTTTTTTTTAATTTTTTATCTATTTGCAGGTAGATTCTAAAAATGAAAACAATTTTGCACAATAAAAATGTGAACAATGTGATTTTATACCAGTGGTGTCCAAACTCACACAAGCAAGCATTGCATATGTGTGCGTAGCTGCGAAACACGAAGTAAACATGTTGACATTTCCACATGAGCAACAAACAAACGAACAAATGTCTAGTGAGAGAACACAAAGCCGAACACGCGCATCGTAAGAGAGCCAGCCGCCGAGCGTGCTATTTATAGAATACACATACTCTCTCTCTATAGATGTGTCGGCTGCGACGCCGGCAGAATTTGGCTTACCAACCACGCGTGGCTGCCTTTTCAAATTTTGGACATCGCTGTTTTATACCAATAAAATAGAACATTTTCCCCATGCGCATTGCCCACATTTGCAGCTACGTCTAAGCTCATACTTATACTTTTCTGTATGGTGGTTTAGTTGAATTGTGCTCAATTCAATTACTTTTAGAAAATTTGTTGTCAACATTTTTGAGAATGTTTTATTTGTATTTTGAATTCAAGGCAACTTATTTGTTGAACAAGTTCTTTCCCTCTGTGTAGGTTAAGATAGAGATACAAAAAGAATCTTCTTTAAGGTTTTTCCCTTTGTGTAGTTAAAGATAGAGATACAAAAAGAATCTTTCCTTTTATATTCCCTTTTATAGCAATGAATACTATAATATAAACAAAACAAAACAATTTTACTCTATATCAAATGCTTTTAGAGACACAATTTTTAAAGAAACCCTTAAACATTTTCTTAAATTCTAAAATATAGTTGAATGCGTAACAGTCTGTGTTTATATGATACCAGGTTTTTCAGTTCATTGAACGGATGGTGGTGATTCTAGGTGATGTTCGTGTGCCGAACACGAATCTGTTTTGGGAAATGATCTATCACGTCTCGATTTTTTGTAATTATTCTCTGGTTTGTGCAAAAGTATGTAACAGGTAGAAGGAATCATTTCAGACCCTATCTATATATTCTATATTCTTGATCAGCATCAAAAGCAGAGTCAATATAGCCATGTCCGTCTGTCCGTCTGTATGAAAGCACAGATCTCAGAGATGGTGAGAGATAGAGGTTTGACATGTATGGGACATAAACTTCTTATATTTGCAAGTAGTTCCAGTTGATTTTCCATTTTTGCCACGCCCCCGCAACTTGGAAAAAACCTCATATCTCCCACAGTTTTGTTGATAGATGGTTCGTAACTTAGTAAGCAAGTAAGCAAGTTTATTTATCGATTTGCCGAAGAAATAATAAATATCGGATGAACGATACTCAAGTTATGACCAAAAGAAAGTAACTTCCCCCGTCCTGGCAGTAGTGGCGTCATCTATTGGTCAGCTTTGAAAATCCCTCATTGTTCAATGCAAGTAGTGGCTACATCTATTGTTTAGCAGCGTGTCTCTCAGCTGCTACTCGAGGTACAGAGTATATTACAGTCGGACTAGACCGACTTTCTTGCTTGTTTTAGCTTAAAGTTGATTGTTTACGTTTTGTTGGGAGCCTTTACATTTGCTTATTACTTCAAGTCATTTTTAACCCTGTATTGCCTTTATCTGTTTTTACATATCGTTGGCACTCTCACCCAATTAGGTCTTGTTCTTTCCCTTTCTGCCACTCTTACTTTTATGGACGCCCTGGACGGCTGCATCCATCAATTCATTTGTGGCCAAGGAATTCATAAATCATTTAACTGCACAACTCAAACAGTTGCCCGCAGAAGTATGCAATGGCTTTTAAATAATTCAAGTGCAAAATGCCATTTGAGGTGTCTGTCAGAAGTAGCGGACCGCCCCTGCTGCAGTCAGTAAGGTGTGGTGTAGCCACTCTTCTGCCCTTCATCCATTCCATTCAGCAGTCTATTATGGCACAATATATTTATTTACCATATACATATGTGTGTGTGGAATGCATGGTAAAAGTATTTCAGATGCAGAAGTTTCAGTTGCATTGATTTCTGCCCTCAAGCTGAGCTCTTTCGCCACTGCGAGTCACAATCAGTTCGCCCGAACTTGGGATTGCATTCGTTGACTGACTTCCGCTCTATTTGCCGCGACAAAGTAATAGTCAAATTTCATTCTTCCGCAAATCTTTGTTATCCTCACGCACAGTCACAAACGCACACACAAAGAGAGATTGCCACGCCCACATTCTTCAAGTGCTGTCCGCCCTCTGGCTTGTCGCATATTTTGTGCTCGCTCAATTATACGCTAAAATGAAGCTGCTTTTCAAGTCGCGCCCTGCGGCCAACACCAGTCCAGTCGTCCGTTCCTGCCCGCACCCCATTTACCCATTCTGAGCCAAGCGATTTAACTGTTTGGTTTGTTGGCATTTCATTTAAGTGCAGCAGCATATTTTGTTGCCATTGTTTGCCATGCGTCCGCATCCGCATTCAGTTCGTTGGGTTTGTTTTTGCCACCGTCCCTGGGGTGTCCTCCCGCTCTCCTAGCAGCCTTGGCTTGGCATTTCTTGTACTGTTTTTGCGCTTATTTTTGTGCAGCTTTGGCACAAATGTAAATCAGTTATTGATAGTCGAAATAATGAACGATTTGCATTTGCATTGGAGTCGGATTTTGATATACCCAAAGGTACAAGGAGTATATTGGGCTTGTAACAGGCAGGGTTGCTTTCTACTGCACAGTGTAGTTTTTGGAGTTTTTTGAAAATAGCCGCCAATATGTAAAGATGTATCGATATTTAAATGTTCAGGTGATTAAAGACGATGGTCACACTGTATATAGAATGGAAGAAGCGAGACGTTGCAAATATGAAGTAGTAGACAGATGCTGTAAATAAATGGACAAGACGAGACAGTCAACCAGAAACAATAGCCCGACAAACCGAGAAGAGCGTATTCACCAGCCCTCGTAAAAATGTTAGTGGTAAATTTACACATGAGCTAGTGAGCGACCCCATGTGACTTACCCAAGTAATCAGCTGTTTTTGAACGGGCTGTAAATTTTGCTGTTATTTGATATGCTTTGCGTCGACTGTATTTCGACCCCAAATGAAACTTGAGTTATAGGTAGCGATTGCACTTATTTGTTTGGAGTCATCAGATGAAAATGCATCAATAAGGTTAATACAGCTAAACGAACATTTGGTTGGATTTTTTTCGGTGTGACCGTCTATTTTGAAGACAAAAATATCGAAATATCTCGATACCAAGTATTTTTTTTTGTCAATACTTTAAATATCTTTACAACACTTCAACTTTTTACACTTGTAAGCCCTCTTCTCAGTTGTGAAGTAAGGAGAAGTAAAGTAAAAATATCATACAACAAATTTTACATTATTTCTCGTTTCTTCACAACTTCGTAGAGGGCTTTACGAGCGACTATTATATCCTTGCAAAGGGTATTATAATTTTGCCCAGAAGTTTGCAACGCATAGAAATATTCATTTCCGACCCCATAAAACTATATATATTCTTGATCAGGGCGACGAGCTGAGTCGATTGAGCTTTGTCCGTCCGTCTGTCTGTCCGTCTGTCTGTCCGTCTGTTTCTACGCAAACTAGGCTCTCAGTTTTAAAGCTATCGAGCTGACTCGGCCATTATTAATATTATATGCTTTCAAACAGATTTTCAAATTGTGGTCAAGATCGAATGACCATATCTCATAGCTGTCATAGGAACCATCGGTCGGAAAATGGGTCTTAGTAAGAAAAACTTTTTTGTTTTCAATGCTAGCGTCATAAAACTCGGCCATAATTAATATTATATGCTTTCAAACAGATTTGCAAATATTGGTCAAAATCAGATGACTATATCTTATGGCTGCCATACGACCGACCAGTCGGAAAATGGGTCTTAGTGAAAAAAATTTTTTGTTTTCAAGTAAATCGTTCTTAAAGTCGGTGATTCTTAATATTAAACGCTTTCAAACTAATTTGAAAAAGTTGATCGATATCGGGTGACTATATCTTATGATTGCCATAGGACCGATCAGTCGGAAAATGAGTCTTAGTGAGAAAAAACTTTTCTGTTTTTAATTTTATCTTTCTTAAACTCCGCGATTGTTAATTTGATATGTTTTCAAAAAGATTCGAGAAATTTGGTCGAAATCAGAAGTTTATCTGCCGGAAAATGGGTTTTAGTTAAAAGATTTTTAGATTTTAATGACACTTAAAAACACTCAGCATTCTTGTTTTTTACATTTTTCAAAAAGTTGTTAATTTTTTCTTATGTATTTTGTTGTTGTGTTGTAAGCTTTTGGAGTTGACCATTTCTGATTTACCATTTTACGAGGACTAGTGAATACTCAAATTGTAAATAGAAACCGGTGTGTAAATAGTGTGTAAGGAAAAAGCCGCAAAACCGGGAGAAACCGTCGTTTACAAATCAAGTGTGGGGTGAATCCCAAGTCGCTTGACCAATCCGTTATGCCAAAACACCGAAGTAGGCACGTCCCCGTGGCCGCTGACTTATCTGTACATCAACCCCGTTCCTTAACAAAAACCGCGATGTAAGCCATGGCAGAAGAAAGTCAACTCGTTGAAGACCGTACATATTGGTTTGAAGAAGTGCACCAAAGCAAAGTCGCTGTAGCCGCCATTTGCCAGCGAGTGTAGAAGACGCCAAGAAATGCTGATAGATACATGCAAACACCATTGCCGCCGATATTAACAGTGAGTTGTGTGTACCTTTGTGCGGGAGCGTGAGTTAGAGGGAGATGGCATTAAAGACTGAGCTGAATTGTCTGTCGCTGAGTTGAAACAGACAACGAAAGCAACACCTGGTGGCCGACGCATTGAGCTGAGTGACGTTGCTGCAATGATGCCCGTATTTCCTGTATTTCGGTTGTGGTTTCGTATTGTATTTCTGCTCAGTATAGTTTCTATCAAACCGGCCGCGAATTGCTTGGAAGGAGGACATCAGTACCGACAGTGTCTGAAGCGAGTTGTTGGTGTGGCTGGAGCTTCGTTGATGCATCGTTGCTTGACTAGATCCAACGAACCGATGAGTCCGAATTGAACTGTGGAGCGTTGAACACGAGTGGATTTTGGAGCCAGCTATGCTCAAACCGTGGATGTGTTGCTGTAGAGGTAACTGCCAATATGTACAGATGTATCGAAATTTTAGTGTTAAGGTATTTTAAGACTATGGCCGCACTGTATATAGAATGGAAGACGAAGTAAATATGAAGCAGAAGCAGTAAATAAATTGACAAGACAAGATTTATAGAAAGACAGAAAGAATATCCCGTACCGACAAACAGAGAAGAGACAAACCGTATTTACATTGTAAATATAAACCGGTGTGTAAATAGTGTAAAAGCTGTGTTAATAGTGTGTAAACAAAAGCCCGAAACCCGAAAACAGCCCTAATTTATAACAGAGTATATTACAGTCGACCTTCCCAACCGATTTACTTACTTGTTTTATTGTGTATTTTTGTTTGGGGTTTATAGTAAATAACTTGCAACGCAGTTCTAAATGATGTTTTTGTCATTTTGAAGAAGAAATTGATCAAAAAAAAACTTTAATTTAACTTGATATTTTGGAGCTTAATTTGCTACCCCAAACATTCATCAATATTTTAAATAAAATTGCAGCAGCAGCTAATCTTCATCTCATTAGAAAGTCCGTTGCAACTACAACTCCGCAGCGAAAGACGTGTGTCAACTCCAAAACGGTCAACGTGAATAAAAACTAAAACAAAAAACTTGAGCAACCACAGCACTGACCAGCGAAAGTGTGCAAAATGTTGCACCAAAAGCGTGAGAAAAAATGAGTACAGCAAACTAGAGCTCCATATGATGTACAGTTCTTGTATCCGGGCACTCTGCGCTTGTACGAGCAAATACCTGGCGAGGCAAAAACACCGGACAGGTGGCCGCGGAGGCGTTGGCTGAGGGGGCACAACTGGCATTGACTGTAATATGCCAAAGCCAACAACAGCTCCAAAACCGAAGACCGTGTTGAGCCATTGCATATGCAAAAAGCGAAATAAAAAGCGTGTAGCATACTTTTAGGTGTGAGTGTGTTTGCGATAAAGTGAAAGCAGCGACAGCAGAAAAACTTTAACTACTTTTTCAATTGTTTGTAAAATGCAAATGCAAATGTGCCACTCTCCCCTCTGTCTCTCAACCCTCACCCTTCCCTTAGGGCACTGCCAACTGTCTGCCATTTTGCTGGCTGGTCATATGCCTTATGCATACAATATTTGCCATTTTTTGTGGCACTCCTCCATTGTCTCTGTCTGTCCGCTTAGCAATAAGGAAAAACATAAAGAAATGATAACGCTTTTAAGCCATTCGCATGACATTATAAGTTATGTGTGTGTGCGTGAGTGTGTGTGTGTTGGCGAAGGGCAGAGAATGTGTGCTGGTGTATTGGACCAATATGACGGCACATTTGCTTATGGCTTATTCAATTAGAAATTTATTAGCATATGCCAAGACCCTCAGCCTCAGGCCTGTGCCATTTATGAATTGTGGGCATTTCAGTTTTGTGATGTAAAAATAAAAAACAAAGAACTTTTTTAAGTATTACAATAGGCAAAAAGGTCCAGTATATTGAAGGGTTGATGGTGATTCTAGAGGATTTTCGTGTGCTGAACACGAATCTGTTTTCAAAAATGTTCCATCACGTCGAGATTTTTAGTAATTTGAGCTTAAAGTTGCAAAAAGTGTCTATTTTGACCCTTTTCAGACGCGTTTTGTGGGAAACATATACTTTTGTTTTGACTTTTTTTGATATTATCGTAAATTACTATTTCTTAACTTTAAAATTAACTATCCCAAAGAATTGTACCATTTTTTTAAGCATAGATATATCATTTTGAATACATAGTCTCGTCAATAATAAAATTACAAAACTGTCTACTGCACAAAAGTATGCCTTGCAGAATCAGTACAACCGGCTAGTAATTTGAATAGAATTTCAATGAAAATTTTCAACAAAACATATTGCATACATTGGGGCAACAAGAATATATGGGGTTTTTGTGAACTCGGATACAATTATTAAAAATGGAATATGTATATCTTCATTGGAAAAATTCGTAGAATTGTTTGGGATTGTTTATTTCAAAGTTAAGGAGTAATTCTTTCCGTTAATATCAAAGAAAGTCAAAACAAAAGAATAGGTTCTCCACAAAACGCGTCTAAAAAGAGTCAAATAAGGCTTTTTTTGTATCAGCACATGAAAATCATCTACAATCACCACCGGCTCTTCAATATACAAGAAAAAGTCAAATTTTGTTGACTTGTGTAATTTAAGCAGGGTTTGTAACTATCGCTCATTTAAATGTCATCGAACAAAAAGTCAAACACTGATATCTACTAGTAAATATCATGAGCGATAAAAAAATTGTGAACATGGTTCTCAATAATATACATCACAAAAATATCACATGATATTTATCACAAGTGATAAGAATCACTAACATTTTGATCACGAGTGATTCAAAGATATTTAAACCAAACTGTAGAAAAATAAAATACAGTTCTCTCTAGATTTGTGTGCTCGTTGCTGTAAAGTAAAATGGGAAGAATAAGGAAATTCAATATCAATACAGTGACATTGCCAACAGAAGATCCAGCATGGGTTTGTCTTGTTGTTGAAAATGTCTCATCCTACTAAAAATATAAGACCCCACTTCAAACTAGTTCACTAAAAAAATGTAGAAGAAATCACTAAAAAAATGTTCAACAAATCCATTTCAAGTTTTCGTTGCATTTTCGTATCTTCGAAAACGATACCTTCCAAGATATACTGCAACCTTGAACAGAAGGGATATATTCGCTCACTTAACTCGAGTTATATTGCATATCAAATAGACATGACAGCAGACAAAATAACTTAGGTAATAGCAGAACAAGTTAAAGATCGTATGGTGCGATTTAAAATATACATTGCAACACGGAATAATCGCAGTATTATGGGACTGAATGTACAATTTTTGTTTTTAGTGGTCAAAACTGTTGACGAAAAGAACTGTCCCCGATTTTTATTTTATTTTCAGTTTGATAAAAAATCCTTGAATCACTCATGATGAAAAAATTACTTATAGATATCAGGTGATATTTTTGTGATATATATTTTTGAGAACAATGTCACAATTATTTTTAATCACTCACGATATTAATTCGTAAATATCATTGTTGAATTTTTCTTAACTAGAAAATAAAGGCCTTCTTTATGTTGAGTGATATTTTACGAACCCTGAATTTAAATGAAATGCTGTAGATATGGTCTCTGCGTCTTAATCCATATACATATCTTGCTATATTATTATGAGTAACTTTTACTTTGCCAAAGTGTATGGCGTCACTGTTTTCAAAAACCTCTATACCATAGAAAAGCGTTGGCAACAGAAATACATTTGCTATAAGTGAGCGAATATTTGTAGAAAGATATTGATGAGAAAGGCTTATGTTTCTTAATAGTCCATATGTTCTTCCTACAGCTTTTACACTATGGGTATTGCAGTTGATGTTCCTATTAAAATAGAAGCCCAAGTTTTAGCTTGTTCAACATATATAACAACATATATATGGGAGAAATGTCAATTAATACCTAGGTCTTAATTTTCATTTACCTTGTCAATAGGTAAGGTATTAGGTACTTTTCGTACGTGAAAAGTAGCGCTGCCGCGCTCTGCCATATTGAAAATAAAAGTATGAGGGGCTTCTTTGTGGCTTTAACTGGGCGTCCAGTAAACATTACAGAAATTGATTTTTAGCATGGGTTGAATAATGTTACTGACTTTTTTATTGATCTTTTGTAGGGCACACTCCGTTGTTATTAAAGATATTTGCTGCCCACTTTAGTTCAAGTAATACATAAACTTCATTTAAAGATGCTCTTACAATAGGAGTGTTAAAACGATTTACTACGATAGTGCTTTAACGATTGGCTTGTTAAAGAAATTGCGGAAAGTTTGGAAACTGTTGTCAATGAGAGTTCAAATACAAATACGATACCAGTAATGGAAGATTGGATGAAACTGAGAATTGTTAAGAAAATTCGAATATTGAATTGGAAGTCTTATCTTATCTTGCCAATTATAGGAAATCTTTTGAATCTATACTTAAGAAGTAAAATAATTGCAATGTTTTTTATAAGTATAATACCATTTTGCCTGGTTCTGCCTCTCTTGAAAGATTTTTTAGCAGTAGAGACCGAATACCTTCACCACAAAGAAATAGAATAGGTGACGAAATATTCAAGACTCTTGTTATATTAAAAAGGGATATGATATATGGAAAACATTTTAATAATATAACATCATATGAAATTAAAATGTCTAATTTTTAAACTTTATTTTTTGGTTAATATTTATTACTATTGTAAATTGATGAACCATGCTTTTTAATTTAAAGGTACCTTTTTTGTAGCTTAACCTAGGTACTGGAAATTCCGTATACCTTTTATCTTACCTAGGTATATTTTTTGAAATTTACCTTGTACCTTACCTAGGTAAGAAAATTGGGTACCTTTCCAATCACTGTATATAGCCTTGTTTCAATGGAAAATATACAACAACTTGTACTGCCCAAAAGTACGCAGTGAGTGGGGTTGAACATTTTCAATAGAATTATATTCAGATTAGTGGTCTACCGTACTGCTTATGCATTGCATATCTTTGGCCAGTTAAAAATGGAATATTTTTGCTAATTAAATTGGAAGAATTACTTGGAATAGTTAATTTTAAAGTAAGTAAATAGTACACCGAGGAAAAAAATGTTATTTTTCAAATCTGTTTTACTCCGATATGAAAAAATATCAAATTGATATGCTAAAAATTTCAAATCGATTTGTTTTAACATATCACCATTAAATTTTTAGAATCCAAATGAAATGAAATCGGGTGAATATAAAAAAAAATTTGATCTTTTCTTTCTGTGTTAGGCTGCGTAAAAGCGATGAACGAGCATTTTGTAGGCTTATCTTATTCAAACCAAAACTGTATTATTCCCTGACCATTGTTTAAAGTATACTTACAAGCTCGGAGGAGTTCACTTCTCTGTAGTTGGGCTCAAATGTCCTCATTGAATGTTCTGAGTAATACCGAAGTGCTCTAGCATCCATCAGAGAATGCATTTGATCAAAGATTTCGCGGCTCTCTCCTCTTTACAGATTTGCACAATTTATTTAGCAGAGATTCAATTCCATTCCAAAGTTGTCTCCGCGAACAACAATTTGGAATTGTCCAAATTTCAGTACGAGGCCTAAGTGCTCTAGGGGGTAGTTCATTTATAGTAGTAGTAGTAGTTGTCTTTATTCATCGTTATTTTCTTAAAGGTGCGTACATATAACAAAATTTTAGACATTTTTAATTAACTTTAGTGGCTTGATGTATAAACCGTCAGCCACATCTTCTTTTCTTCTATATGCTGGTACTACACACGGCTGCCAAGATCGTCTCAAGATACCGCATCGTTCCCAGCACAAAGAAGATCGGAAGATCATCAGTTTAATCTAACATAGAATATTACATAAACGTTAACATATATTGAATAATTAATTTAATTTAAATACAAAAAATATGAAGATTAACATAAAGTGAAACTAAAATTCTTCGATTGAGCTTTTTCAATAGACCATTGCTTGCTCTTGCAAGTTTTGACCAATTTTCATCATCACTCCCATTTAAAACATCCACAATCTCTCTACCTCAGTTAAATATGTATTTTTGCAATATCTCCATCTAAATTCCCGTAGCACTGGGCATCTTCCAATAAAATGTGGCATCGTCTCATCCTCATTGTGATTACTTAGATTACATTGTCTTGACCGGGTATTATTAAAAGAGTTTGCCTTTAACCATAGAAGGCCTCCGCGAGCCTTTATAATCCAGGATATTTTCTTCTGTGGGAAGTTTTCACAGCAAAATTCAGATCCCTTGTTATAGTCAAGGTATTTGTAAATCCTAGTTTCGCTGGCTCGTGCACTGTCAATTAATTGATTTGACCTCACAAGTTTCATTTGAGTTAGTAGATCGATACATATATTGCACCATTCCGTTTGATTTACTTCATCAGGTAGTTGGATATCCGAAGCTCGAAGGTACATAGATAGGTCGTCGTACCAATAAATTTTCTCTCTTCTGATTACATTTGACAGAATGTGCGGTAGTCGGGTGGATTCATATTCAAATAGAGTTTTGGTAATGTATCTAAGGAGCAAATTATATGTATAGTGGAACGCCTCTTCTACTCCAGTTTTAAGGTTCAGCACATAGTTCGGGGTATTCGCAGGTAACCTCAGTATTTTCTATATAAAATATCGTTGCAACGCATCTCCTTCATCAAATAAAGAGTTGCCCCATACTTGCGCGCCATAAGTTTGTACTGCAGGGGTTACAGCTTGAAAAAGTTTCCATTTTGCCTTAAGGTTTATGTTCGGCTTGCTTAAGAAACTATTCCATGTCATGTTGATCCCTTGTTTGGCATCCCTGTTTTTTTCGATTAGGTGCTTGTTGAAAGTCAGGCTTGGCGTAATATAATTCCCCAGTATTTATATTCGTTTACAACTTTTATTGGGTTCCCTTGATATGTCCATTTTTGTCCGCAGCCAGCCTTCCACGTTGACGAAAAACCGTAATCTCCGATTAGTCCATTTATATTTTTTATATTGTTTAGTTAAGCATTTAGATTCGGAGTTTACTAAATCCCATTTCACTAAACAAACAATTACTTAAAATGGACAACAAAGAATAACACATTAACTTCATATTATAATTTAAAGCTTTTTGAATGATTTCATATTGCTAGACTTGGTCATCAATCACCAAGCCCTCATCGCTCCACGTTGGCTGTCACTTTCAATATGCAATGGTCATAATTTTGGATTGTATCCATTTATCGATGAAATGTTTATGCCTTAGATATTTGCTGTTTAATAGTTAATTAGTGGCATTTGTGCAAATGTTAATTGTTCTTGTCGTGTTGTAAATTCACTTGACTGCTGCGCAGGCCATAATTGTTTATCGAGACCCATTGACCGCGCAAAGACAACGTACAGACCAATTTCAATCTCAGAGCTACAGATGCCTACAGAGGCATGCATCCTGTCTGTTCCCTGCGCCTGTGCCTGTGTGTCCGTGTGTGTGTGCATAAATTGTTGCATACCAAGCAGACGCTTTAAGGCATTCGAGCATGGCGTGCTGCGGTTAGGAGCCTCAATTGCATAGCAATCTCATTTTGCGTATGGATGGCGTTTTGTTGATTGATGGTTAACCAGAAAATCAATATCACTATGCTAATGAGACTTGGCATTGATGCCGTACTACGTAGATGAACTCTGGCAACATTTAGCCAGAAGATAGCGAAAGAAAGTCAGTGAAAAAATGGCAAATGGACAATTTGTTCAATTATGAAATTCCTATTTAGGCATTGTCAGTGATGTGTGCGGTGTGATTGAGCAGAAATAAGTGTGTGTGTGTGTGTGTGAGTGCCATGAATTGTGCATTTGAATGTGCGGATGGTTGATTTGCACCTATTCATTTTGTCAATTGTCTGCTTGGCTGCTAATTTAATTAGATTTTAATTTATAATTATATAGTTTAGCTCATGCAGTGTAATTATTAGCTATGTTGTTGTTGTTGTTGCTGTTATTTTGTTGCCTTATTTCAGGCGGCTAATTACAAAACGTATCAAATGAATAGCCCGTCGTTGTCTATAAATAATAAATGGCACTATAGGAATATTTTCCATTATTCACAATTAACAAAAAGGCGAATTTTTAGTTGACTTTTTATTGCCCGTGATATCATCTTGAGTTTTTAATAACGGTAACACAGCCGGCTTGCAGAATTCCATTGTGCAATCTATAATATTAAAATCCTTAAATGTGGCCGAAATGTTCCCTAGTTTGACATATGTAGGCAAATTATCTTCCAAATTTGGGCAAGTTGTCTGCCTGTGGGACCTTAGCTTTAGTAATATGAGGGCTAACTCGCATACGGAACCCCCGAGAGGCCTTAGTCCGGACAACTGGAAGATAGAGAGGGTGTCATGGGACGCCTGGTACAAGCGAAGCTCTTTATGATGATAAACCTACTGTTGACTCACTGTTAACCCGCTGTTAACTAGCTTTTAACTCGCAGTTCCCCCCTCTACCCATCCTCACACAAACATACACACAACCCACCTGCGGCTACGGCAATCGTAAAAGCGGCTGACTTTGCAAATACAATTAGCAAAGACAAAAGCGGAGCCAAAGAAATCTTTTGCAAAAACAAAAATTTTTCTATTTTTGGTCCCCCAGCCGAACGTCCGTAAAAGGCTAATCACACTGAGCATATCTAATATCTAACATCCAACATCATGAGTCATAAAAATTTACCATGTTGAAATTTGTCTTCCTATAAGCATCTTCCTATCTTCCTACCGAACCCACTTAACATTTGGACAAAATAAAAACTTAAAAATGTTGTATAAGGAAATAGTTATTAAGCATTTAAACCAGACCCGGCCAGCCATAGCTACCACAAGCCGAACTCATGATTGTGTGAATCGGTGAACATTAAATTGCAAGTAAAACGGCTGTAGTCTGGAGATTTCTCTTGCTCACCAACACAAGCGCACTTTTCTGTCCTCTCCATTTGGCCGGCACTGATTTAAACTCAAGATGTTGGATGTTAGATGTTATAGCCCTTTTCCACTGCTACATCAACAAATTTTTGGTGTTCCACTGCTAAAAACTCCGTCAACGTAAAGTTAATGGGAAAATTTGAGTGACAGCCAGCAGAGTTGCTTTGTTTCAATTATTATTTAATAGCATAGTTAGTACCAGTCGCGCTTCGCTGCCCCGTTATCACTATAACCTTTTTATTTGTGTCCCCCGTAGAGCCCACAAAGCGAATCTTTCATACATTGGCTTGAATTCAACGTCTTACTACTTTGCCTTTTTCCCGTTATTCCCTAAAATTCCCAAGCTCATCCTACCCACTTCCCACTCTTTTCCCACCCACCGTTACCGTTATGGTTATTGTTATCGTTATCGTTGTCTTTACACTGTGACACATTTTTGAACTCAAAAAAGTCGCTAGCGCCGAGACCAACAAATTCTTAAAGGGTATGATGGTAGTATAAAAACCCTGTCTGGGTTTAGTCTGATTAGCTGCCGTTTTCACTTTATTGCACTTTTCAGCTTCAGAGTAGGACTAACGATTCCATATCTCGTAAACTATTTTGAATTTCTCTTTTAAATCTTCAACAAAGTTGTTGCTCTTGGTTTTACCTACAAAACATTTCTATGTAGTAAATCAAAAAAATTACATCTTCATACTCAAAATTTCAAAAGTTGGTCTAAAAAGCCAAGTTTTGATCACTTTTCTACAGTTTTTCAACTTCATCTTGAAAGCCGTTTCAGATTTGGCCAAGTAATTCAGCACGAAGTTATAGCTTCGACTAAAATAAACAAACTGTAGGAACGAACCAACTTCATTTAGTTACTCTTTCATATAGTTATAGGCCCACAAGCACGTACAACTGTCATAAAAACTCGAAAAAAAGAACCTTTTCGGTAAAAAAGTAAAAAACTAAATTTTTTTTAATAACAGTTTTTAATTTATGATTTCCTACTATTTTCTTAATTTAATACAAAACAATCGAAATTTTTGACTGTGTCGGCCAATTGGTACCAAAAATTGTACTTGTTCGAGTTTTGGTTCCAATTCTACATGCTTAAGAGCCCGTAACTGTACGAAGGACCAGTCGAATGAAGTTGGTGTGTTTCAATCGTTTGTTGATTTAAGTCCAAGCTACGTTTTTGTGATGCCTTGCTTAGTCAAATTCGTTACAGTTTTCAAGACAAAGTTGAAAAACAGTACAAAATGAGGGAAAACATGATGATTTTAAGACATTTTTGAAATTTTGAGTATAAAGATGTGACTTTTTTGACTTGCTACATAAGAATGTTTTCTAAGCTTAGCCAAGAGCAACCACTTCCTCTAAGACGTCAAAGTGAAATTCCAAATAGTTTGCGAGATATGGAGTTGCGAATCCCAATCAGAAGCTGAAAACTTCAAAGAGCAATAAAAAGAAAACGGCAACTAACCAGGCCGAACCCAACAAAGGTTTTTGTACTACCATCATACCCTTTCAAAATTTTTTGGTCTCGACTCTATCAACTTTTTAGTGTTGCACAATGTTATCGGCCCATTTCAAATTATTTCGTATTCCATCCTTACAAACCGAGTTTTAAGCCAATCGGATGAAAAATAGTTATTTGCATGCAGAATTTTCCGGAAATTTTCCTCCTGGGCGGATTTTATAAAATCGGGAAAACAAGTGTCGAATTATTTCGCGTACTATGCCCACAAACCAAATTTCAAGTTAATCGAATGAAAAAAAAAAATTTCCCATGCAAACTTTTTCGACGCTTTACCACCCCTTTAAGGTGGAATTTTCCAAAACTCCGTCTTAGTTCTTACTTTCAACACTAATGAAAACTCCTGTCCAAATTTCAGCCTTCAATCTCCTACCGTTTGCGCTCTGCGTTGACTGCCAATCAGTCAGTCAGTCAGTCAGTCATTGAATCAGTCAAGACAAACTGTTTTATATATAGAGTAGAAGAAAGTAGATGTGAAAATTTTGTGAAGACATATGAAAATGGATTGTGCTAATAGTGCTTAAAAATCAAAATAAAATAATGGTCCATCATTTCCACGAGCTGGAGAACGACGAAGATGACGAATTGTACGACGTACAATTATTATTCGATGGTGGCTCACAGGTTAAAAGAAATGGAAGAAGGCTATCTTCAGCTTCCCCAAAGTTTTTATTCCCTTGCAGCACGTACAAATTATATAATTAAAGGTTTTAAAAGGTTTTTCATACAACAATTTAATTATTGACTTTATTCCCATTGCTCCGAGAGCTGTTTTTCGGCAACTGGCGTCATTCAGATGCATAAGAAATCGCCTCGCTTCGAAGCGCCGGCACGCACAAGCAAACAAGTACAATTGCCTCGCTTCAAAGTGTGCAGTTGACGCGACCGAGACTCGCTGATAAGGGGTGCTTACTTAATGTTAACATTGAGTAGCTTATGAAAAATTTCTCAGAAAAACTCAGTTGGTTCGGGGTGAATGCGTGGCCACAAAGTTTAAGCTAAAAATTACCCATTCGCCCTAAGCTGCTTCAAAATTTTAACAATAAAATCTGTGCTACATGCGTCGGGTTGTCAATTTTTAAAATTTGTCAAACTACTGCGAATTTGCAAGATATATTTCACAATTTTGAACAAGTATGCAAAACTCATCAAAAACTTTGGAGCCTCTTCGCGTCCATTAAAACATAACTTTCTCAACTTACTTTTTATTTCACGTTGAAAATACACCATAAACTTACGAGTCAAGGGGCGCCCGTATGACCTTGCGACTTTAAATACTGATCAAAAAAGGGTTGCATATAAGTAACTCGACTAAAATTAACTATACTTCCGGTATTTGTATTTTGTTAAAGCCATAAGCCACACAATCATCGGCACTTACCACTTCGAAATACACTTCATATTCTTTGCATATTTTTTGTTGCTAAACATTTTTAGCTGGCATCTTCAACGTAATTGAGATCAATATGTATTGGTTTTGTGCAGTGCGTTTACCCGCCATTCTGTTTGAAATACTATCAAAGTAAATCAAATTCAAGAAATCATTTTGCTTTGATTCAAATGTCAAAATTGACAACGTTGGCCCAAACTTCATTCATTCGAGTGTTGGTAAATAAACAGATATCAAGTCAAAGCACAAAGCCCCAAATAATAATAATATAAAAAAAAACGGAAAATGAATATAATTGGCAAGGTAAGTTGAATTCTGCTCTTTTTTTTGGAATTGAGTATACCTATAATGTTGCAACCAACAGGTGCTGTATTACCTACTTTGCACCGCGTGCTGGCAACCATTTCTACCCAGTCACTGTGATGGACAGTTTCCCGAGTTTCGCCTGCGTGAAGAATGCAGCAAGAAGAATCCCAATATAGTTGAATGTCTGGCAGCCGCACAAACAGAGTTGGTCGCCATTAAGAACGAATTGGCCGATATGAAGCGCGAACTAGAAAAGAAATTAATCCACAAAAATAAGGGTGGTGGAGGAAAGTGTCTTATGCAACCATTGAGTGTCAACCGCTACTGTTTATTACAATAAATGGATTCTCTCATGTAATTAGGGCAGGGCCCATAGCCAACGGTGGCTGAAGTCACTCGTGTTTTTCTCATAGATGCGAGTTGAATTTATGCATGTGTGAATCGGTGAAGTTATACGCCCACTTTTCCGATTACATAGAACTCTGTTTTGAATTCAGAATGGCCAGGAAAACGGCCAAGCTTACGTTAAAGTATATAGAATTGTAATCGATACTTGAAGGCTGACGGCCTTCAAAGCAATGTTTAAATTGCTTCAGTCGAAATAGCAATACTTCTTTTCAACTGATCAATATGAACTCTTGCTTCTGCTTTTCAGAATCCGCAGTGGAAGGCAGCAGTGGAAACGAGCAGCAGCAGCAGTCGTCGCTTCACCATTTCTGATTTTGATTTTATTTTTGTTCAGTGGCCTAAGTCAAAGCAGCAACACGTGTTCGCTTTCAGCATTCGACGGCAGCGCTGTCGCCACGAAGTTTCTTGGAATGATCAAGACCACCAAAATTTAACTCAACGCAAGTTTTTTTTTTCAGCGCGCTGTTACCTTCAACCGAGTCGAGTCGAGTAATGGCAAATGTTGTGTTGTGTGTGTTGAGAGAAATAACGCGCCGGGCAAAAAGCAAATTGCAACAGCAGGAAAGAGATGTGAGATGTCGACTCCTGAAAGTGAACACGTGCTGCTGCTTCGACTTAGGCCACTGAACAATAACAGATGCAAAATCAAAGAACAGAAGTGATGAAAATTTACATTTTGCCCCAAAATGCTAAAATGAATTGAAAGTTCAACATTTTATTGATCTCTCTAGGTACAGATTGCCCTTCCTCCTAAATAATTGCTACCCACTCTCAACTCAGATGTCTGATCCAACCAAATGCGCTGACTTATAACTTTTATTTATATTTAATTTATAATTAAGCGGCTTTGCACCTTAATCAGCGCTGACAGTTGGCAACCGCTTGTCAATTATGCATTGAAATTCGCTGCATCCACGGGATACCCTTAGGCAGGCGAGACTTTTTGCTCTGTAACGTGCATTTTAATTATTTTGACATTTTGCCATTAGCTGTAAAATATAATTAACTACCGCAAACACGATTTAAATGCAAATAAACAAAAGTTAAAAAAAAACAATACAAAAAATAAACAAATAGATTTGCAAGTGTGTGTGTGTGTGTGTGTGTAACTTGTCTTGCATTTGTCGATAAGTGCAAAATGTGTTGCAAATTTCCAGGCTCTCCGATTTGTATAACATTTTAATTATATTTTCCTGTTTTTCACTTGCGACAAATGCAAAAATTAATTGCATTAATGTGTACACGTGCACATGGCTGCGTAGGTGTGTGTGTGTGTGTGTGTGCGCGTATATATATTATATCAATTAATTGAGTAACACGGCATTACATAAATGTTTGGTTTGCTGTCCACCCCGAAGCGTAAGCGTATTAAACTGCCACAAAATATGCACAAATGATATAGACGCGTACGATTGGCATGACAGATTTGCCCGATTTACAGAATTAACTGATAAATCCATTTGACAGTCGCAAAAAACGCAAACACCAACACAGATAAACAGGCGTTAAATTTATTTCACATTTCAATTTGCAAATATTTATGCATAATTATCCATGGATATTCGAGCGGGTTAATGAGAAGGCGAAGTAGGTGAGAGGGAAGGATTCGTAAGAGACAGCTTTAATAAATAAATATTGAAATATTCAAATATTATTCGAAATACAATACCGGCATCTGCATAGTTTCACTTTGTAGTCAAACGTGTGATACTATATTTTTTAACTTGGGGGGATTTTATGAAATTGGAAAGTAATTTTTTGATTTTATTCCCCCAGCGCACACTGGGACAGAATAAGAAACCAACCAGCATAAATTCCAAATATCAAGGTTGTAATCCAGGTGCATCAAGAGCCTTAAACAGTAGCCAATTAACCCCTGAGGTCGGAAATCTACAGTTTTGAAGGTTCCATGAACATTGTTCCGCAGACAAGGAACCCAAAGTCGAGCATTGTAACGACACCTGAACGGAGACTAACTTTGGAACATTTTTAGCAGATGTGTGCTATGTGAAGACCAGAGAACGGCTTCGTTTGATTGCAAAACGCTCACACATTATTCAACACCCGAATAAACAGGCTTCGCGCTCTATTCATCAAACTTGCATACTCAACATGTTCGCAGCAGAGTTTTAATCGAGCCAATTGTTGGCACTCTGATTATAATCATGTTCGACTTCATTCCAATTAGTTCGGCTGATATTTCGTTTGGCTCAACGACAATTGTATAGAGTGAGCGAAAATCACCTCGTGTGATTGCAAGGACGCATAGGCGCTGCTGGCAGATAACGAAAGAGAGAGAGAGAGCAATGCTCTGGCATTGCTCACGATGCGCTGGCCAGTCAATTCTGAGTTTTGTTCAATCGAACACACAATGCGTTTGCCGGTATGCAGCTGATTATATTCAATACTGAGTTTTGTTCGATGAATAAATGTGAACATACACGTTGTGGTCGGGCGTGGCGTACCAGTCGTATGTGAGGCGGCTGGTGCGGGAGGTTGTGGGTTTGATCCCGCCTCGGACCATCTAATAGAAAAAGTTTTTTCTTTCTTTAGAAGAAAGCTTTTACACACCCGATCACCTTCACCAGCTACTGGCGCCAGCTGTGAAGTAACTAGCCATGAAAAAGCAAATTCTCTAACTATTGCCGTTCGGATTCGGCGTTAAACTGTAGGTCCCTTTCTCTTGTGCGAAAAATTGTAAGCACACACGCCAAGAGATTGAGAGAAGCTTGGCCCTGGCCCTCCTGGAGGTGCTGTTTGAGCCAATTTTACTTTACACGTTGGATCACATAACTGTAGCTCAGCCGCTCGATGCGATTGCTTTGTGAGTTGAATATATTCAGCTCTGAGTTTTGTTAATTGATTAAATGTGAGTAAAAATTTTTGTGTATGAGCCAATCAAGAAAAAAGTGATTTTTGCAGTTCTCTGGTGAATACTATGATTCTGGTGCCTGGTAACTTTTTTTTTTAGTTTACATACTTTTGTGTATATTTTTACGACTTTTATGATAATAAAGCCGGCTCGAGGTCATCAGCGGTCTTCGCCTGACCTACTGCCAGCCAGCAGCTGCCGCCTAATGCCATGTCTCGTAGTGCCGGTTTTTGCTGTTAAGTCGCTTTGGAACTCCCAAAGGATTATGGCATCGCTGGCATGGGGCAGCTGATGACTGGCAGTAGGTCAGGCCATGGTGTAATTATATAAGGTACCAGTTGAATGGTGAAAATCACTCAGTAGCAAAGGGGATGTCGCATGGTGAAATCCTGATGACTGTACCTTATTAATTATACCATGGGTCAGGGAAAGACCGCTGATGATTGGGCAGAGATGATCATGAAACAGCTGTACGGTTAACTAGCCTCCTTTATGGCGTGGTGCAACGATCGGAAAAATATAGCCAGAAATACAATTGGAGCACCCTAAGACCTTTGAAACGATACCCCACTTGATTTTTTTTGTAAGATTTTATCCCTTATCCTTCCTCTATCGGGGGTGGCACAGAAATCACTAGAGATTTCGCCGAAAGTTGGATTGTAAATCTCTCTAACAATCCGCCGGTGCCACAGAACTTTGAGAGATTTCATTTTCTTATTTGATAAACTGCCAGACCATTGCACCATATTCTATGCAGAGACACGCTATTTACTCCAAAAATGTTCTGGCAAGCAGGAAAGCAATAGATTCCCTCAGCACCTCCAGGAAGGTGCAAATCTATTGGATTGACAACTACCGGGGAATTGATGGAAACGAATTGCAAAAGCCGGAGCCGCACTAAGCCAAGAAGCAACACTAAACATTTCAATCTGCGTATTGACGCTATACAGCAAGATGAAGCAGAGGAAAAGTGGAAAAACACAACCGGCTGGAGAATCTCTAAGCCTCTGTGGAAGACAAGAGACAAAAAACTCAAGCACTATATGCTACAGCTCCAAAGAAGAGATTGTAGACTGCTTATAGGCATATTAAGTGGTCACTGCCTAGCAACCGCTCACGTGATAAAGCTAGGCATTACGACAGCAGATACTTGCTGGAAATGTATGGAACCTGGAGTCGCAGAAATTTTGGAACACCTGATCTGCAGCTGCCCAGCGTTCGCTACAAATACACTCCCCTAGTTTCACCTCTCTGGAAGAGGTCCACCAAACATCTATTGGCATTTACAAAAACGTTAAAGATCCTCATGGATTTCTATGTGTGGCCCTACATGGGGCCAGCCGGAACTACCCATTTACCTAGTTATTAGATGTTAAATTTAAATTTGTTGATTGTTTTATATGTTTTATGTTGCATTTTAAAATTATAAAGCAAATTTAACTCATATTCTCCTAAAATGAAATGCAAAATTAAAAAATATTTTCACGCCAATCATAAAGTATAACTTGACAACCCTTAGGCCCAATTTCTCAATGTCCGGCTAGTCAAACTTACCGGCAGGTTAGCCGAATTCGCGTGTCTCATGCTGTCTTTGGCGAGAACCGAGCGGCAAAGTTAACCGCTGCCTCATGATGGGGTCAAATTTTAACCTGCCGGCAAGTTTCGATAGAATTATCGATATTTTTATCGATCGACAAACAGCTGTGCCCAAAATTTGTATTGTTTGTCAATTGCCAAAACAAATTGTTTATAAATAAACATATTTGGAAAATAATGGAAATGGAAGATTCAGGCGGTAAGACAAGAAGACACAGGCGCGGCGATATGGAACTTTCTGTTCAGCAGAATAGCAGCCGCCGCATTCATGGCATATGTTTTGAGCGCCACGCCGGCATAAAGCAAAGCAGGCAAAATTACTGCCCGCCGTCTGCAAAATCGAAAGACCCACCTGTTCAATGGCACCACCAATTGCCTCATGCGATGTGGTATACCGATAGTGATCTAACCGCTGATCCGTGTGCACCGCCAGGACCAGGAACGGTATTACCACAATGGCCAACATGATGGTGGTTATACCCACATAACCCAAGACGTAGCAACGAATAAATAAAGCGAGAGTGTACAGGGAGAGCATGATCTGGATGATGCCAAATTTGTTCAACGATTCAGGTTAACAAACTCAGCATGTCAAATAAATCTTGCGAGGATTAGAGCAAATATCTTCGCTAAGTAACAGGTAAAACCTTAACTTCAGTTGTGATTCAATTTATTATGATTTCGATTGTTAACAGGAATCGTGGATTGTTGTCAGAGAGCAAACTTATGGTGGCGCTGCGCTCTTATGCAAGGTTCTTCTTCCTTATCATTGTGGGCGACTTCTATTGAGTCAGACTTCATTCGGCAAACCGTGCTATCCGTGCCATCACAAACAGGCACTGACTGATTGATTTGTGCTAAAATTTAAGAAGCCAATTAAATATTTTTAAAGCTTACATATCATAAATAAAAACGTACCATCATTTTCAACCACATTTTCCAATCCTGTGGCTGTGCTTGGGATCTTGCCACGAATTTTTTGGAAATAGACAAGACTCCAGCGGGGATGGGAAAGCCGCCGCAGTTCCAGAAGTCTCCCGCTCCTTAATTGCGAATTATTTTCGCGATCGTTTTTTTAAATTCTCGTACTTATCCCGTAAGTCTTTCCAAGGGCGATGAACTCCGGCATGGCGGCATACTGATCTCCAAGCCCAGGCCTTCTGCTTCCAGGTCTCCGCATCCAAAAATGGATTTGTTTGACTCTAAAAATCTACAAGCGAATGTTCCTCAGCCGCAGAAAAGCTCTTCGCTCTTGGTCTTTTCGGTGTTTCACAGTGATTCATCATCGCATGCAATTTTATTTAACTATTTTGCCAAATAACAACCAGCGCATTAACAATAGCATTAAAAAATGCCAAAACATACAGCTGTTTCGTCGACAGTGTCAGGTCACACTTTTGCAGCGATAGCAATTCATCGCTATCGGGTGAACCTGCCGGTAAGTCTCGCTGAGAAAACCAAAAGACTTAACCTCTGGTAATTCCGGCCGGCAAATTTGACCGGCCGGTACCTAACCGCAACTTTTGAGAAATTGGGCCTTAGCCCGTTTATTGTCACATAAGAGGTTTGAAACCTACCAAAAGAATTTTCTGTGGCACCTAAGAATTTAAAATCAGTTCGCTTAAATCAGCCCCGTTCCCGACGATATGAAAAATATTGCCAAAAATGTAATCGGAGCACCCAAAATTATGTTACAATAATTACAAGGTAGCGCACTGCGCAGTCTTGGTTCGATGACTTAAAGTTGTTATCGGGTGCATCGAACTGACATTGTCGGCTTTGATATCCAGATGTAGTGCGAAACTTCAAGGACGACTTTTACAGCCTTTTAGACGGGGCTTACAAGAAAATCCCCTGTGGAGATATCATCATCGTGATGGGAGACCTTAACGCAAAAGTCGGATCTTGTAACAACAGCCTAAACCATATAATGGGAAAGCACGGAGTCGGCGACCGCAACGAAAACGGAGTCCGCCTTGCAGAATGTTTCTCAGCGAACCAACTGGTAATTGGCGGAACCATATTCCAGCATAAAACCGCACACAAAGTGTCCTGGGTGTCGCCCTCCGGGGAATACCAGAATCAGATAGAACACCTGGCTATATCGCGCCGTTTTCGCGGGTGTCTAATGGATGTGCGCAACAAAAGAGGAGCGGACATAGGTAACTCCTACGACCCTATCACCTAATGGTAGCGGTCATCCGTGTTAGGATGTCTGCGATTGCTAAATCTGAAAATGCGAAACCAAAGGTGAAATACTTCACCGACCTACTGAAGCAAACGGCAGTTAAGGACAGCTTTAAGGAGGCGCTTAATCAGAGGGCAGGATCAGTGGTGCTGAATGATGGCGCTACAGCAGATGAGAAATGGAGCGAAGTCAAGGAAATTTACCTAGATGTTGGCCACAGCATAATTGGTAAAGTCCCTAGAGGTCACCACCCTTGGATGAGCGAATGGACCCGGAACCCACCACAACAACTAACGTCAATGAAATAAGAATATAGCGCCAAGAACCGCGAGATCAAAAGAAGTGTGCGCCGGGACAAAAACAGCCGCATCAACAATCTCGCAGAAAAATCGGAAAATGCAGCAGCAAACGGCGATCAGAAAACGGTGTATATGGCGACCAAAGAAATAGCAGATAAAAAGACGAATGCGGAGCGCTCAATTAAGGACACAGATGGAAAGTACCTATCGACTGGAAAGGATCAATTGATCAGATGGAGATCCCACTTTGCAGCAGTCCTTAACTGTGAGGTAACTACGGCCGCATCTCTACTTTTTACCAAGCTACCACAGATTTCCAGCCACCACAGGGTAAGGACTTCAGCACCCACAAAACTCGAAATCGTCACGGCCATCCAATCGCTTCCCGACAACAAAGCAGCCGGCGGAGCTCTTCAAATGCCAGCCGACAGCAGCGGTGGATTTACTGTACCCGGTAATAAAACGGGCGTGGAAAACTGAGGAGCTCCCCTCGGAATGGTTTGAGGGCATCCTGGTGAAAATCCCCAAAAAGGGCGACCTGCGCGAATGCGACAACTGGCGTGGAATCTGTGTGCTGCCAACCATCTCGAAGCTCATAGCCAAAATAGTTATGGATCGCCTGAGAGACACAGTTATGGACACCGTAGGCGAAGAGCAAGCAGGATTTAGAAAGGGCTCGTCGTGCACGGACCACATAAGCACTGTGCGCATCTTGATAGAGCAATGCACCGAGTACAGATCAGACCTGCACATGGCCTTTGTGGACTTCGCCAAGGCCTTCGACAGCGTAAGCAGGGAGTGCATATGGCACGGGTTGCGAAGGAGAGGGATACCGGAAAAACTTATTTCCCTCATCAGAGCGACATATGACAGCGCCCAGTGTAGAGTGCTTCACGGTGGAATGCTCTCACAGCCTTCTCCAGTCCTGACGTCCTGGCGTTCGGCAGGGATGTGGTCTGTCGCCCATTCTGTTTACAATGGTGGCTGCAGCGGCATAAAGTGGTCAATCACTACAACACTGCCGCATCTGGACTATGCTGACGATATATCTCTTCTGGCAAATAGGCTAAGCGACCTGGCAAATACACTAGCCGACCTGGACAACTCAGCTAAAGCGGCAGGCCTCAAAAATCAACACGACGAAGACGAAAGCGCTCAGCATCCGTTCCGGAACAGCCAATTGAGCAAGTTCAGCAATTCAGCTACCTGGGTAGCGTAGTCGCTGTTGATGGAGGGACGGAACTGGATGTGGATTCGCGCCTGCAAAATGATAAAGGTGCCTTTGGGATGCTGTCAGCTGTTTGGCGATGCTCATCATATCCACGCTGGCTCAAAATCAGGCTCTTCAAGTCCAACGTAATGCGAGTGCTGCTATACAGTTCTTCCACTTGGAAAATTACAACATCCATAGTGTCAAAACTCGAAACATTTGTGAACCGTTGCCTGCGTCGCATATTCTGCATTTTCTGGCCTGACAGAATACGGAATTCCGAGCTACTCAGGCGAGCGAATATAGAGAGTGTCGACACAATAATACGCAGAATGAAATGGAGCTGGATAGAACACACAATGCGGAAAAATAACAACAACATCGCAAGGAGTGGAACCCGTTGGACGGAGTCGGGCGGACACCAGGCAGACCCAAAGAAACTTGGAGGAGGACTGTCGGTAGAGAGACGGAACGCATCGGGAAAAGTTGGGGAGAACTCAAAGCGACAGCTAACAACAGAGTTCGCTGGAGAGGAGTAGTTGATAAGAGATAGAGACACAAGTAAGTAGAGGCTGTACATAGGTGTATACCGTACCCAGATCAAGATTGTTTCAGATTTGAAAAATTTTCCCCTGTCAGTGCCACAATTTTAAAGTTAGAACCCTTGTGGCTTAATATATAATATATCCTATATCCTAAGCACAATAAGATCCGAGCAAAAACACCAAAGCTATACATGAAAAAATTTCGCTTGTGGGAGCGGGCGGAACACTGGGCCTACTGCAGGCAGCTAGTGTGTGTGTTTGTAAGTGAGTCTCAATTGTTCAGGGTACTTTAAAGGGGGGCCACTCGACTAAAGCGTTCTTAATTGTTTTTTTCTTTCAATTTTTAACATTTAGCTTAGAACCCACCACGAACTCCACTCTCTGAAAATTAGTTTTACATTTACAAACCCAATACAAACCAATACATTGGGAGTGGAATTTCCATTTTGAAAACATTTCCCAGAATTTGGAAAGTATGAGTCCAACTTTCAATCGACTCAGCTTGTGATGCTAATCAGGATATATATACTTTTACTTCTATGCGTTGCAAGCTTCTGTGAAAAACTATAATGCACTTTTCAAGTGTATAAAAACAAATTTTATTTGTAAAATGAATTCATTATGTACCTCCTATATGAGGCATGGCATAAATTAACTTACTCCAGAAATTCGGATCATTTCGATTTAGATAAGTATTCAGAGTCATATACAGCTTAAGCTCGCTATCCAATTCGTCAAAGTTCTCGACGTCGGGATACACCACAATGATCAAGCGTTTGCATCTGTCCTGGGATGTGGCATGCAATGCGAGGCGAAACTCCAAACGGCCCCACGGCGACCTTATGAAGTTCTTTGTCATCAGTATAATAATACGTTTTGAGTCCTCCACCGACTGACAAATGCAGGCGGGAATCGATAGACCCAGCAGCCAATCTCGTTCGTAGAAGCACAAGCGAAACTTGTGCAATCCGTTTTCCAGCATCTCTATATATTCATCCACGAATTCGGCATCCTTATGGGTGAAGGCCAAGAAACCATCGAATATCTTCTCCTTGTCCATTTCTCTTCGGGCAGTTAGTCCCAGGCACAAATTCTTATCATAAAACCACATTTTAATGGTCTCTCGAAAGTACTGCAAGCAGTTCAAAGAGACAGTGAAGGCAATGATACACATTAAAATAAAGACATAGGCAGGAATAGGCAGTGGACATAGATCCTTCTCCTCCATCTTGACCAACAAAGTAGAATCCTGGCATTCGGCTCGACAGAGATCATTAATGTTGTGTGCAAATTGCTTGGTAAATCGCAGAAAATGTATCTCATCGCAGCTGCATATCCAGGAATTGCCGGAGATGGATAAGGACAATTGCGATTTATTGGTGAGTAGGTCAACCATTTGCTGACTGAGCTGTTTCAATTTATTCTGTCGCACGTCTAGGAGGATAAGCTTTGAGGGAACATTTTCTATATTTCCCAGCTGATTGTTAGCCAAGTGAAGTTCCTTGAGTTGATCAAAACCGGGGGTGAAGTGTTGCGTTAGAGTTGAAAGTTTATTATTTTCGAAGAGCAGCACGGAGTGACTTGTAATGGGCATTTCAGGAATCTCGATCAGTGCTTGATTAGAGCAATTGACTACGAATCTCAAAGAGTCTGGGTCCAAGCAACAGCTACAGGATTTTGGACAGTAATCCTGACCACTGCAGCGCCTTAAAGCAGCCTTATACTCTTGGGAGTGTTGATTTTTGAGGAAGGTGAGGAAATGTGGGAACTTACAACTGCATTCCCAAGGATTGCCTGATAGGTTTAGTTGCAAATTATGGCTACGTGCTGAAAGGAACTGCGTTACTTCATCATTAAGTGCCTTTAGAGTATTGTTGCGGATATCTAAGTAAGTGATATTCGTCGGCAGTTGATTAATGGTGAGACTGGTAAGAATATTGTTTCTCAAATAAAGTTCCCGTAGGGTGGAATTCCTAAGAGTATGTTGGGGTAAAACTTCGAGTTGGTTGTTATCCAGTAGAAGAGTGAAGCTGCCCCTTATACTATTTGGAAGTTTTGGAAAATAGGTAAGACTTTTACTTCTGCAGTCGATCACAAACTGATGCGAGGTGTCATTGAAACAACAAATGCAGTGATCCGGGCACGCTCCGTTTAGGTGAAGATATTGTACACGCTCCAAATTCATCTTGGTTAATTCGTTCAAATAAATTGTAAGCTCAGTATTCTCACACTTGCTTATCCAGAGAATGCCAGCTTGTAAAAGTGTAGTTTGGTCTAGGCGATCTAAGAGAAATGTAGCCACTTTCTCATCGACTGTTTGAATGCTAGTATTCCGTATATCCAAAAGTGTTAACTCCGGCGGAAGCTGATAAGCGCTTAAAGTCGCCAGATTGTTGTTGGATAAACCAAGTTTCTTAAGTTTTGCATAACCAGGCCATGATATGTTTGGTATTGTACTGAGCATATTTCCTTCAAACAGTAGCTCGGAATCACCTGTTATGGGAATGGGCAACTCTGGTACTTCCGTTAGCCCTTGACTCGTGCAGTTAATGATAAACCTTTTGGTGTCGTAATATAAAGTGCAATTGCAGTTCTGCGGGCAAAGTCTGTTATTTACGCCAAGTATGAATTCACAATGTTTTGGATATAATGGAATCATCTTGTCCCCTATGTCGCAAACAAAGGCTGTTAGATTATTGCCTCCGGTAGGGCTTTTCCATCTAAGTTCGATGAATTTTAGTTTTGAATAATTTTCAAAATATTTAAGATCGATTACTTGATCAATTCCAAAAGTGATTTGTTCCAAATTGTTTTGTAGTGTGGCAGAACTGAAATAAATATATAATTATATTTAGTGCAACAATAAAAATAATTTCTTAATAGATACCACCTTAAAATTGAAAAGTCCTCCAAAAAGAGATCCAAAAGCTTCAAATGCTTTAAACTTTTCAGATGTTCGAAGATTGCTGCGTTGACATTTTCCAAATTACATTTGAAAAATACTAATATAGTTGTATTTGTTGGAAGTGCTTCAAATATGAAACGAGGAATTTTATACAAGTGTCGACACTCAAATGAAATTTCTTGCACATTTTGTGAATTTTGCCGTATGTAATTATATAATAAATTGTCATGTACAGTTGAGTTGTTTTTGACAAAAAAGTGCAACTGTTTCAATTCTCCAAATTCAAACTCATAAATGGATAATTGTTGGACAACAAGCTTAAACCAAGACAGCTCATTTATTCCTAATGCTTGCTTATATCGAGTAGCTGGAATTATATGTGGTCCTTTATCATCATGGCTATGTGTTACTGTAAGATAATGAAGCGACACATTGTTCGAGCTTAGTTTTATAAGCGAGTGTAAGTCCGGATTAGATGAGCTCCAAAATATGTCTAACGCATCCCCATCAAACTTAAGCTCATATTTGTTTGTGATTATGGTGTCGTTCGTTTTGGTACAAGTTTTATCAGTTTCACTGACATTGCCAGTTTTACACTCATTTTCACAATACAACTTGCAGTAATCTTCTCTTATGTTTGGAAAAGTGTCTTCGCCGCAAACTTTTTTAATCGTCAAAAGTATTAAGAAAATGGAAAATTCATGGACCAACATTTTGATGACCGTCCAGAAAACGAATTGAAATTTAACTGAAATAATTAATAGAATTCTAGAACATTTTATAGCCAGTCAGCCAGTCAGGTTCGCAGAATTCCAAACTGCCGAGCTGATCCCCAGGGGTTTGGCAACACAGAGTGGGAAATTCAGCTCTACATTCACAGTGCAATTTAATTTTGTGATTAGAGTCCAAGTTAACGTCGGGCCTGCTCTACTGAATTGCACCCAAGTGCATGCTTATGAGTTTTTATGGTTGAAAACCTTCGCCAGCTCCTAGAAACTCTTTGTTTTTATTTATGTTTGTTACTTCGCATTGACCTTGGAACAATTTTTCGATGAAATTAAAATAAAGCTGATATCGAACGATGTACACTGGCTTGTTTCGATTGTTTTTGAGGCAAAACTTAGACCAAACATAACTGCAAACATAAAAATTCTTTTCGATTCTCAAGTTCCCGGGCTTGAAAAAAAATTTTCCAATGGGTAAGGTTCTAGGTTTTTGTTTAATGTTTTTGGTTGGGCCCAACTTTTAATCAATTTAAATTTAAAATGGGTTTGACGAATCGTTCATTATACTTTGGAATAGAGCATGTTATGATATAAAATCGGCAAAATTTTTAAAATATTTATATACTAGCAAAACTTCTTGATAATCTAAGCTCAATTTCAAATTTAGCAAATTTCGCAATTATGTGGACCTTTAGATCTTCACCATCTATCTATTTTTGAAGTTGTTAACTGATAAGAAAATTGAGTAATTTTCGCCATTATTTAGAACTTTCGTTCTTTACCATCCGTCTATTTACCCCTCTTCATAATAATCAAAACTCATTTTAAAATTTGTTGGACCGCTTGATCTACATTTAACCATCTTATTGGCAATCTAAACTTACATATGAATTTAGCAAATTGTATAAGTTTTTTAGACCGTACGATGTACACCTTCTATTTACCCGTCTTCATGACTAATTATAAAATTTTGCAAATTTTGCGATTTTTTTGGACCGATTATCCCATGCGTCCTATTTACCCGGCGACAATTGCCAAATACTAAATCTTGATAATCTTAACAAGTTATAAAACTTTGAAAATTTTCGCATTTTTTTGGAAGGATTGTCTTTTTGCGAGTTTTTGATTGCTTTTCTGCTATTCGAGGCGGAAATAAATCCATCATATTAAAGATCTTAAAAATCCGTTCACTTAATCTCACTCATTTTTAAAAGGTGACTCACCTTGTTTTTAGGAAAATCTAAAAACTTCGACAATTTTAGCCGGTTTTAGCAGTTAAGTCGCTTGAGAATTCCCCAAGGGGACCGAGACTGAACACACGACGGCCCTTAGCCCACTCGACCATGGTGGAATTACTTATATGGTGGCGTACTTACCACAGCTGCTCTCTTTCGAGGGGCCTTATTAATTGCTATCTTTTTCTAGCACTTGCCTCTCAAAACAGCTGTCATCTGTCTCAGAGAGCCAAGAGAAAGAGTTGAAAAAATTATGGCCCCTCACCACAACGGAGTACGTCACCTTATAAGTAATTCCAATATGCACTCGACTATCAGTCATAAGCAAGTCGTGGCGTCGAAACCATAGTTAAGAATGTACGCAGTTGGTATTTAGCCGCTCAGCAAGCGACAAGTGCCGTGATCGAGTGGACAAGACATTCGCTCAGAAAACGTCGTGGCCTGGGATCAATATGCGCCTACGGGGCATAGTTTTTCTTCTATTTTTTTATATTTTTATTTTTTATTCTTATTTGGGCTGTTTTCAACATTGTCCTTATTTTATACAATCCTTTAAGGGTGGATTCTTATCGGCCGTCATAGTGGAGGGTCCAAAAAAAAGATGTAGTGCTGGCGGCCACGATTTCTCGTCTCCAGGTTGTCTGAAATGAAAAGTAAAAACGGGGTTATAATCAGTATAGATGTTATGTTATGTAAACTAATGTCCTCACATATGGAGCAATGAGTATTCGAAATATTATTTTCGAAGCCTCTTAATTTTGAGTGATGTTAAGCGATAGTGCCCAACAATATAGTGCCCATAGGAAACATCAATGGTCAGAGCGAGACGTATATATTGCCAAATGCACTCAGACAGCGTACGTGAGAGCGAACAGCTGACTTATTTCTGACAGAACCCAGCAAGCATTTTATGAAATTTCTGATCACACTTGAGTCTTTATCGAGTCCACAGTCTGATTAAAATAGTCATAAATTCGCTTGTTTTCTGATCATAAATGATACTTTTGTCGGGAGAAAATGGTACCCTAGGCGCGACTCTTCATGAAGAGTCGTTTTTAACCCGTTTTTCTGATCAGTTTCGACTCATATTCGAGTCATTTGCCAGTCTTTTTCGAGTCGTTTTTTCATGAATCACATTTTGAGCAAATGCATGAGTCTCTTTTTAATCTTCAAATGGGCTGGAAAAAGACTAAGGTGAGGAATCACCCAATGATCTTCCAAATGCTAGGTGGGAAGCGGAGTCGACTGCGCAATCGTTTAGTATAGATAGTCTGTGACCGAACGACTGCATAGCACAAAGCAATTTCGCATTTCGCAACATTTAAAGAAAGAAGGAAGGACTTAGAAAAGCTTTCTTAAAATTAGGTTATATTTTCTTAATTTTAGGGCAAAATAACCAAAATTTAAAAAAAATATTTTATAAAGTCAAAGTCAAAATTATCCCAAAAATTATGAAAAGGCAATAAAATAAATTCACCCTAAAATTTAGAAAAAAAAATCGATTTTTTGTGCACATTTGGTAAAAATATTTATTTTTCTAAATTTTTGAAAGTATCCAGAAAAGTAATTCCTAAATATAGAAGTTGTTTTCTAAATTTTGATTCTAGGGCGATTTTCTTAAATATAGAAAAAAAAATTTCTAAGTGTATATAGATTTATACCTCATTCTAGAAAATTATAAAAGCCTGCCGATTATCTAAATCTTTCATTATTCCCTTACATAAAAAGGGTTCACGATCTGACATTTCAAACTACAGGGGCATTGCGAAACTCTCTGCAATATCTAAACTCTTTGAACAAATTATAACATCTCAGTTACAACACACATATTCTCCTTTTATATCACCGAACCAGCATGGATTTGTTAAAGACAGATCCATTACTACAAACCTACTGGAATTTACTTCTTCAGTGATTCATGGTTTCACTCAAGGTAAACAAACAGATGTTATCTTTACTGATTTTAGTAAGGCTTTCGACTGTGTCTCTAATTGCCTTCTGATTTTGAAATTTCGTCTGCTGGGACTTCCACTGGGGCTTCTTAATTGGATAAAATCTTATCTCCTAGAACTCAAAAAGTAGTCTTTAATAGTAGCACTTCTTATCCGGTATTTATGACCTCTGGAGTTCCCCAGGGTAGCCATCTTGGACCTCTTCTTTTCGTGTTATTTATTAATGACCTGCCTAATGTAATTAAGCATTCTCGTACACTGATGTACGCAGATGACTTAAAGATATTCCTGAGCAACAACTCGCCCAATGATTCTGCTTTGCTTCAGGTTGAATTGAGTTCCATATTTATGTGGTGCTCTTACAATTTGTTGCATTTGAACAGGGACAAGTGTACATCCATGACTTTTTATCGTAGAGCCCCTCTTCTGATTAACTATTTATTGGATTCTTTCCATGATCTGGGTATTTAACTCGACCATAAACTTTTCTTTGGCACTCACATTGAACTTTCTGTGAATAAAGCCATGGGTTTGTTTGGTTTTATTAAACGTTCGTCTAAGGAGTTCAATGATCCCTACACGACCAAGCTTTTGTTTATATCCCTAGTAAGGCCCATTTTGGAGTTTAGTTCGTGTAAACGTATCGAATCTGTCCAGAAGCAGTTCCTTTTATTTGCCCTTCGCAACCTGGGTTGGGACCCACAGCTGAGACTTCCTCCCTCTATTGCCAGACATATGCTTTTAGACTTACCTTCACTTCAGCATAGACGTACTACGTTGGGTATAATGTTTCTAAACAAGCTTATAAAGGGTAATATTGACACTGAGTACCTACTCGGCCGCATGAACCTTAATGTCCCTTCAAGACAAACACGGAACTATATTCCCTTGAGGCTTCCTGTTGCTTCTACTTTATATGCCTCTAATTGTAATTTTCGCATTCTGTATAGGGACTACAATAATATCTTTCCTCTTCTCAGTGATAACCTTTCCGACGAAGGCCTGCGGTCTTTTGTTCTTCACAATCTTGCACTTGCATAGTTTCTAGTTTTTTTAGGAAATTCATTCCGATCACCAACGCTAAGAGCAAGGGCGTAGCTGGTCTTACCGACAAAATATTTATCGGAAGGCGTTTCTTCTATTTACTCTTTTTGTTTTCCTTTCTACCCCCCTTATTTTGTATCGTTTTATATTTTATTAAATTGTAGCTGTGCCTTTTAGACGAAGCTGCAATTAAAATAAATAAATAAATGTCCACAAATATTTCTTGAACCAAACCGAAAACTTGGACTCGGAATAGGTTCAAGTTAAGCTATTTTTACGATATTTGGATTAATAGTAGCAATAGTCCATCTCCAAATAAAATAAAGGGAAGGAGAACAGTGCAGAATGAACAGAATGTGCTAGTGTGTTTGTTATGCTGTTGCTGAAGTATTTCAATAACTTCAATTTTTCTATTTTGAAAATCGATAATCGCCCTGTTGTAGCTCCTGTTGTGTTTAGTGAAACAAAAAAGTTTCCCCTATTCAAACATTCATTGGCATTTCCACCCATTTCGGGAACAAATTTTCCAAATTTTCTTTCATAGATCGCGCCCACATAACTGAACGAAGTTCTTTTTCAAATCTTAAATGTCTAGGATAAGCGATTTGGGCAGTGGATTGTTAATCAGTCGCTCTAAGAGATTTATATATATAGCTACTGGCGGTTACAAACATTTGCACAGACTTAATATACTCTGCGCACATTTGGTAAACAGTATAAAAAACGCCTGAGTGAATGACTTAAGCGGTCTATGTCATCACGTTTCTTTGACCCTCATAAGATTTATATTTTTCAGCACTTAACCAAGTCATGAATAATAATTGAGCTTAAATTTCATTTTTTAATCTGGCCATAACTTGTATTACTAATTTGTGACTGTCTGGCACCTTTTCGAATACTTCACTGGTCACACAACACACTATAAAGGTAATCAAACGACATCCTTTGCAACACCCCGTTTTCCTGCTTCTGCACTCACTTTTCTCAGCTACCATTTGCTCGCATAATTAACAAACAAAAGTAAATTACAAACATTGTCTGACTGGCAGATGTGTGCATTTCACATTTTCTTTGAGACGAACTCTTCGCTTCTGTCTAATTTTGCACTTTACTTGTGCAATTTTCCGCTTCAACAAAATGTTAACCTACCCCCAACCCAAAACTCGCAAATTGACAGCCACCTGTTGCCTACATTTGGGCTCCCATTTTTTGGGACTATTTGCTCAACTGCCAATGGAAATTTTCAACATCTACGCCATTTGCCTTATGCATGAAAAATCATTGCCAAAGTGTTGGTAGAAGTGAGTGTGCGTCTGCGTGTGTGTGTGTGTGCAAGAGCTAGCTGCCTATTTGCTTCCAATCACAACAATTGGCAATTGCCAGCAAACTATTCGCAATTCCATGCCCCAAAATGATGATAAATGAGTGCATTTATTTCTCTGCCTCTCTCTCTCCCACTCACTCCGTTTCTGTGGTAATTTATGTGTGTATTGAAATTGGCCTGCATTTGATGTGCATCAATGGGAATATGCGAGTGTGTGTGTGTGTGTGTGAATGCGTTTGATTTCTGTTCCAGCAAATTGGCAAGCAGTTAAAAGACAAAGTAAGGATACCAGCAGTATGAGGCTACTCATGATTAAACTCTCCTAATTGCTGGTCTATGAACAAAATACTGAAACAATATGCACAATCAGACATTTAAGATGGATGCGACTTGAACAGGGCAATACGAAAAGACTTCCAAGCTAAATAAAATAAAAATATTGGTGGAAAATTAGTCCATTTTGATGTCAGTTATACCATTTGATTGAGCGACTTAATTTGATTTTCTTTACAAAACACATACAAATTTATATGAAAATGTGCTCAACACACCGACTGTATTAGCGTGTTGCAGAGCGGCTTCGACAACAATGATCTCCATGTCACTGGCTGCACACAAATACGCAATGCCAAAATGTGATTGTGTTTTTGGCCGAACACGTAAGGTCTCTGTATGAGGGGATACAATAAAACTATCCAACAAGTTTCAGCATACTGATGGGTTGGTGGTGATTCTGGATCATTTTCGTGTGTTGAACACGAATCTGTTTTCAGAAATGATCACGTCGCGACTTTTAGTAATTTTAGTTTAAAGTTGCAAAAAATGTCTATGTTTTCCCCTTTTTTAACGGCTTTTGTGGGGAACCTATACTTTTGTTCTGACTTTTTTCATATTATCGTAAAATTCTATTTCTTAACTTTTAAATAAACTATCCCAAAGAATTGTACGATGAATACATCTGCTCGATAGTAGTAAAATAACAAAATTGTCTACTGCCCAAGGTATGCCTTGCAAAAACAGTATAGCAGGCTAGCATAGAATTCTAATTTAAATTTTTCAACTACACCTATTCCATACTATGTGGTACCAACAATATATTGGATCTTTTCTGAACTAGTACACAAGTAATAAAATTCATATATCTTCATTGATAAAAATCGTAGATTTGTTTGGGATAGTTTATTTCAAAGTTAAGGAGTAGTAGTTACCAATAATATCAAGGAGAGTCAAAACAAAAGGTTTCACACAAAACGTGTCTAAAAAAGGTCAAATAGGCATTTATTGCAACTTTAAGCTCAAATTACTTAAAATCTCGACTTAATGGACCTTTTGAACCCTTTGAATATACTGGAAAATGTCTAATTTCGTTACCTTTTGTAATTAATAAGTACAGAAGCTTACAGCTATTAATATTAATGCCCGCCAGTCGCTTCTCAGTTTCGGTCGTCCCTTTCTGCCTTGTTTTTCCCCGATCTTCTGATCGTACACCAGTTTTAAGGAGCTCTTTACATAAATAAGGATAACATTTTTAAGCTCTTGACTAGATTGGCATCCCTCCTAAAGCAAATACAATTCGTGATTTATTCGGGTACGAAATAATTTGGAATGTTTTCCACAACTTACAGACTCATCCGCTGCTGTTAATATCCCGTGTTAATGCGATGTATTGCAGGACTTGGATCGACTTGTATAGCGCTAAATTCGCTTTTTAAGAGAGGGGTCTGCTCTTGAAATCCCTACTCAGCCCGTACACTCAGAAAAATATGGCGTTCTAAAAGGAAGCACATATTTCTTACTTAAATTCCCTTTCCGTTCTCAATTCTTCCGTTCTTAAAACAAGCCCACGTTCTGAAAAATATACCATACGTGCTAAATCTACGAGCAAATTAAGAAAACTCGTTCTTAAATTGTGTTTTAAAATATGACCAACATGTCCAACATAAAAAATATTATATATATATGTATATATATATATACTTGAACCCACACCTTCGACGTTCTAGGCCAACGTCTTAACCTCTACACCAAGGCGCTGGCTGGTGACAGAGTGGCTATAGCCACTTATAAGTGCTTAGTGCTTTTTCTGCTTACGTTCTTAACTATGATTTAAACGCCATCTACCGTGTGTGCTTCATAGCCGTTAATGGTTTATATTTGTTCTTTTCTGGATTTATAGAACGGTCTTCATCCGTTCTAAAAGCAAGAACGGATAGTTCTTAAATTTAGAAAATCGGTCTCAAAAAATACGTTCTTTAAAAAAACCCGCTGTTCTCGGTATAAGAAAAAACGGACTTACACTACTACACTCAGAAAATTATTTTTCTATATTTAAGAAAATCGCCCCAGAATCGAAATCGCCTTAAAATTTATAACAAATTTATATTTAAGAAAAATTTTGTGCATTTTAGAAAAGATGCCCTAAAAATGAATTTTTTAGAAAAAACTTTTATATTTTTCTAAATTTTATGGCGAATTTGCTTATTGCCTTTTATAATTTTTGGGGTAATTTCGCCTTTGATTTTAGAAAATATTTGTTAAGAATTTAGGGTATTTTGACCTAAAATTAAGAACATAAACCCTAATTTTAAGTAAGTTTTTCTAAAAGAATATAAAAATAAAAATAGAGGAAAGCTAGCTTTGGCACGATCGAAGTTTTTATACCCTTGTAGCTTGTATGATTTATATAAATTAGTAGCCTGATTCCACACAGAAACAAATAAGATCAGGTATTTCATCAGTAATATCAATATTTGCATATCAAAGTGAAACCATTTAATATCAATATGAACATGTAATACCACATTGATACTAAAAATATTATGTTGAAATCTGAAATGATCAAAGTGATGTGAAAAATGACCTACTGATATGATTTCAGAACAAAGTAGACATCGAAATTCTGAAATTCCCCAGCCCTAAGAGACACACAGAGTTTCTTAAATCAAAGAGAGACTGCAATAGTCTATATCGAAAAAAGCAAAAACAATGCTCATTGCTCTGCTGCCGCAAGCGCGAAAACGAGAGCCGGTCGTTTTTTCTTCGTGAACGTTTCGAAGTTGGCGAGGGGTTTGCAGCGAACTTCTAGCTTCTTCTTGCGAATTTCGTCATTCGATCTGTGCTGGCGCGTGTGAGAGGTTAGTATAAAAAGATGCGGTGACAGAAAAAAAATGTAAACGGTAATAGTGAATAAAATGTGAATTGTATGTGTGTGTTTTGTTGTACTGTTGTTGTACTTCCAAATTTATAAATTGTAAAAAGGCTATTGCCTTTATTCAGTCGCTAATAGTGTGTACGGATATAATACACACACTCATACATACATATTGTGCGTGTCTTTTCACTTTGAGCTCTCTACGCATTAGATATGTACATATGTATGTATACATATTTTGTGTCCGCGATGCGTTTTTTTTTTGTTCTGCCCTTGAACGTCGAACAACAGAAATACATGCATATGCAAACATGCGTACATACAAATCTACATGCAAAATATGCATGTATGTATGTATATGTGTGCTGTTTGATGTTCAAGGGCAGAACAAAAAAGTGCATGCTCAGCCTTTGCTTTCGGCAGATTTCGCACACATGCACAAAAAAACTTATGCGTGTTTAAGTATATTAATTTTGTATAATTTTCAGATTGAAATGGAAGACATCCAACTCTATGAGCTGACACAAAAACTAAACATTGAAAAATTCGTGTACGAAAAGTTAATTGGTAAGTTTTGTTTTGAAATAATTATTCTTCTCAATATATTAACTTTTCAAATTTTTCTAAAGTGTGGATTCAACTTCGACCGCCGTAATTACATTTCTTCAAGCGACAAAGAGCAGATTTTTCCAGAAAGATAATTGTCAGAATAATTGTATAATGTATTATAAAAATATTGCTTTGATATTATAAACATAAAGCATTGGTACTACAATAATACCCTCTTGATATTATAAAAATATTTCTTTGATACTAAAACCATGTCCTACAGGTATTTTGAAGGTATTTTGAATTATAGCTTTGATACTATAATAATATATCATTGATATTAACCAATATCAAATTGTTGATCTGAAAAAACATCACGTTGATGTGTTCGAAATGTCAAAGTGATATATTCGAACATATCATCTGGGTATTTTTCAGATGAAGGCCGATTTGAAACTACAAAATATCAGATTGATACTAAATATCGCGATCTTTTTTTCTGTGCACTGACACATATATCTACATTCGGCCAAATGTACATATTTTTGACAAGGCCTCCTATAAACATTTTCTACACCCAATTTCTATGCCAGCTATACTATATAGTTGTCCTATTAAACTTGGTGGAATTATGTGAAAGCATAGAAAACTTATAAATACGAAGTTTGGGGACGTTGGCGTCGAAGACAAAAAAGTGTTTCTCACTAAAACAACATTTTCGACCGATGGTTCCTATGACAGTTATACCTATGACAGTATATATGCTATAGTCAGCATTTTGTACCAAAAGACTTCGTGCAAAGTTTGGTTAAGATAGCTTTAAAACTGACGGAGGAGATAGCATAGAAACAGACGGACATGGCTATATCAACTCAGCTCGTCAACTCAGCTGATCAAGAATATATATACTTTAGCTGGTCGGAGATGCTTCCTTCCATGCGTTACAAACATCTCGAAAATTTTAATTTACCCTCTACAAGGGTATAAAAAAGAAAAATGCTGCTTCGCTGACTTGATCGCAGTCCCCGCCCAACTGCGTACTTTCTTAACTATGGTTTTGCCGCTACGTCTTGCTTAAGTCTAATAGCCGAGTGAGCTAAGGTGTCCGTCCGCGTGTGTGTTCAGCATTTGTGAGAGGTCCCGAGTTCAATCTCCCAGAATAAAAAGGAATGGGGTGGGGGGTAATAGGAGAATGATGTTGGATGATGATATTGATATGTGAGAGAGAGATGAGAAGGTGTGTGGGGGAGATCCCATCAACACCCAAAAAAGATTTTCTTTGGATTTCCAGACTGATGTGGTAGTCGTTGGTTATCATTGTTCCAAGGTAGAAAAAATCCCCCGCCCTAGCCCGTGGGATCCGAGCCGAAGTCATGCATCACTGAGTGGGAACGCAGCTTTACAACAGGGTTTGTCAAGAAGCACTAGGCCAAAAAGTGAGAGTGTATGAGTCTGCGAACAAAAGCGACGCGAGCCACCTTCTGACCTGCTTCATCGATTGCTGGCCAGCGACTTTAAAGCTGTTTGCTTTCATGCCAGGCGCGGCCAAACTTAAAGTTGTACTCTCTCCCATTGCAACAGATTGTTCAACACTCAAAGACTCTCTGCGCGTGGATACCAGGTACTTTGTCTCGTTTACCTCTAAGCCCATCAGTTTTGAATGCTTCTCAATCTTTAATAAAACATACTGCTCACCGCCCTATCGTTTATGATAATAATACCAATATCATCGACATATGGGTCATTCTTTTACAAATAAATCCGCAATCATTTCAATAAAAAAAAATCCGAAATTAGTTCTCGACCTGCCCACCAAAACGTAGTTTGCGCTTTTGCAGAAACAATTTTGTTTAATGTAAGAAACAATTTTAAAAATCGGAATAAAGCTAAAATATTAAAAAAATATATTTTTTTTAAAACAATGATTTCTTAGGTTTCGTTTATCGGACAGATCTCGAATTGATATGGCTAAATAGTATTTTACTGTATCTACTAAAATAATAATTTTATACCAAGAAGAGCAAGCAATGAGAATTTCTTTTGCCCAGATTTTAGTAGAGGTGTGAAGAGTCTTGGTCGTGCAGGGATAGATAAATTCTACAATTTCACTGCAGAGTTAAATTTTTGAAATTATTGTCATTCCTCTGCAACTGATGACTTGCAGACATTTCTACTGAAGTCTACTGAAGATAGAATCGGGAGTTTTTTGGTAAAAGTGCACTGATTTGAACTGAACTTGCCTCTTCAATTGAACAATTTTGTCTGCCCATTCCTAGTTCTTCTTCAAAAGCTTGTTTTCAAATTTAGCATTGACCGTTAGTAAAGCTTTTCGGATGACTATTTCCAATCTACAATCCATAGTATAGTTCAAAGTGCTTTTGTAATTTTTGAACCCCAAGTTTGTGTCCAAAGCTCTCACGTTTAGAATTAAGTAGAAACTTCAACCCAAAGCTGTGAAGCTTAAGCAGCTGTTTTAGTTAAATAGTGTTGATTAACTGTTTAAGGTGACCGTTAGGATATTTTGATGCAATACTAAATTCAATTTTGAATAATTTAATCTTTTTTAACATAAGTTTTGGGAAATTTTCACTTTAAAATAATTCAAATATGCAATTCCTTATAAAATCCAATCCGTCTATGTGTTCCTAATGGAAATTCAACCAATTTCAAAAATTCGTTAAAAAACTTTCGCAATTATGTTGGCAATTTCCTTTGTAAGTCGTCTGCTAATCAATTTACAAAGTCAAAGAAGGCAACAAGAGGACAACAATTCACATCGGCTGCAATTAACTCTTGCACAGTGAAAGTGAAAGTTAGACAGGGCAGAAGGACGCACACTTTCACTTTGCGCCCCCCTCTCCAACACACAACCAACACCAACACCCGTTGCAGGTTGGCAGCAGGTAAGCAAACAACAAAAGGGACAGCTTCATTTATCTTTTTTTTCTTTGTCCTCCTTCTCCGCTTCTTCGGTTGCAACATTTTTGCCACTCCGTCAAGGTCTGTAGCGCAGCCACGCCCACACCTTCGCGCAAAAAGCACAACGTACAGCTTTTGCCTGTTTAAAATTTCATGCTGCAGCAGCAGCAGCAGTCGGGGCCAACAACAGCAACAACTAACCTTTCCTAATAAAAAATTATTACGACGGCCTTCAGCGGCAGCGACGACGACGACGACTACGACGACGACGACCCTTCCTAGACAGGAAGCGCCTGCATGTTGCATGGTCCCAATCATCCAAAAGCTTTTGGCCAGCAAAGTGTTACATGAATTTCAGCAGAAAGCTTAGGGTGGGAGCGCCAGTACCAAGCTTTTCATTGAGCAGCCACATTGGAGCCGTGAGAAAAGGAGAGACAGAGAGAGAGAGAGAGAGATTGGCGTCCTTAGGCCTCCTGCCATGTTACGGATTTTATGCTTGGAAACAGACGACGCCGAGCTGTCTGTGTGTGTGGATGATTAGATTTCAGACCAGGCGGATTCTAGTGAAACTGCTTGCCATACATTAAGAATCAAACTTCATTGAAGCTAAGATCGCTGCAAAACGGGTCAATCGTTTATATTAAGACAAAAGTCGTGCGATTTTTAAGCATTTTTTAAATTATTCTATATTTTTGTTATCGACGAAGGCTCTAAATTTTAAATATTTTCCTTGTGAAGTATTGTTAATAAATCAAACTCAGCACAAAAACAGTAAAAGAACAGAATTTTTCATTTGGAGTTGCAATTTTTCCTTAGAATTTACCGTAGATAAAGTTTGAGCTATACTTGAGAAAGAGTTTTTATATTTTTATATTAAATTAGTTTTAGTTTTTATTTTATATTAAAATTGTCCAGATGTTTGTAACGCATAGAAGGAAGCATCTCGCACCACACAAAGTATATATATTCTTGATCAGCATGACGAGCTGAGTTGATATAGCCATGTCCGTCTGTCCGTTTCTATGCCATCTCCTACGTCAGTTTTAAAGCTATCTTAACAAAGCTTTGCACGAAGTCTTTTGGTACAAATACGCTGCACATTTGTCCGAATCGAACGGATCGGATTACTATAGCGTATAGCTGCCATAGGAATGATCGGTCGAAAAAGTAGTTTTAGTTAGTACAAATTTTTTGTCTTCAACGCAAACGTGCCCAACCCTCGTTCTTCTAAGTTTTTTATGAATTTACATAATTTCACCAAGTTTTATGAAAATCGGCCAACTATATAGTACAGCTGCCATACAAAAGTTAGGTCTGAAAAAAAGTCTTAGTAGGAAAATCTTTTTTGTTTTCAATGCTATCTATTAATGCTTTTATATGCTATCACACAATTCTGCCAACTTTGATCCAAATTGGATGACTATAGCTTTTAGCTGCCATAGGAACTATAAGTCGAAAAATAAGTTATAGTGAGAAAAAGTTTTCAATGGTAGCGTCCTTATACCTTCCAGTTGTAAATTTGCTCAGTTTCCACACAATTTTGAGGAGTTTGGTCAAAAACGGATGCTGATAGCTGCCATATAACAAAATGTCAAGCCAATGTTCAAAGCAGGGCTTAATACCGGAACCGGTACTGGAACCGTTAGCCGTAATAAACCGATTCAAATCACTTACCGGAACCGGAACCGAAACCCATACAAATATTTTTTTGAGAACCGAAAATCGTTTACCGTTATTAATGGAACCGATAGAACCGGAACGAAACCGAAACGTTGGTACCGGTACATCGTAGTTTTGGTCACGCGTTGGAGATCAGCCTACAGGATGCTAAAAATTTGCTGGCGGAAGACATCTTCAACATTTGCTCCAGTTTTGCGGCTGTAGAGAACGACTTTCTTCTGCACCGGAATGTGTGGGATTCAGTTCGCCAAATTGTACGCATAGTAGAACCAGCGGAGGTAGCCACAACTAAACTTCAAGCCCAAAATCTAGTTTTGGGTTATTTTTATTCCATTTGGACACACAGCAAATTTGAAATATCCAAAAATACGTCCTCTCTAGCGAAAAAGTTTGTTCATAGAAAAACGAGAGAAATATTTCTTATACTTGCAGGCAGATCAAGTTTATTTTTAATTTTTGCCACGCCCCCTCCCGCCCCCGCAATTTGGAAAAAACGTCATATCTCCTACAGTTTTGAAGATAGATCTTTCGTACCTTCTAGAGATACCTTGTAAATAAAATTATTTATCGATTTGCTGAAGGAATGATAAAGATCTGATGAACGATACTCAAGTTATGAGCAAAAAACGGCCAATAAACACCCAGCACCACCCCACCCACCACCGCAGCATTCTATTGAACGTCAATCTTAGTGAGAGAGAGAGTGAAACTTAGAGATGAGCGCGTATAACTCGTGAGCAAATGCGAGCTGAGACGTTAAGGGTACAGAGTATTTTATAGTCGGGCTTGACCGACTTTCTTTCTTGTTTGGCATATTTTTGGACCCTAGATATAATGTAACGCTAATTACTGAGCAAAAAAATACTTGTATCAATCTTTTACAAAATACTTATGCACAAATTTCGTCGGTTGCTGATCAATCACTGCTTAATGATGAAAGCAGTTCTAATACTAGTTCATCTGAATGCGCCAACAAAGTTAAGGCATATATGATATTGCTGGAAAAGAAACTTGGTGATAAAAACACTTCAATTGTGTGTTGTGGATTCTACTAAGACTTTTCTCGCACTTAAACGTGTTCGAAATCATGAAAACATTCTTAACTGGTGGTGAAAATCCTCCAAAAAGTTCCCAGAATTGTATGAGATTTCAAAAGTCGTGCTTTCTGTTCGAGTTACAAGGCTTAGAGTGGAACGCGTATTCTCTGGCGAAATTTATAATGAATCTGCTAAGAAGTTGTATGGACTCAACCACAATTATGTTGCTGTGAGCAAAACACAAGAATGCTGAACGTATAAAATTCAAAGTTAAATTCGAAAACTAATAATATTTAATATAGTATATATGATTATATAATTTAATCATAAGTTCTTATTGTTAACTTCGTAAAAAAATACGAAATATGAAATAGTCTATATAATTTTACTTTAAATGTGAAACCATTCATATTGTGTTAAATTCTGATTCGTTTTATTACACAGGAATAAAATGATTAAGATTTATCTCAGAATTTAATTTTTCCAATATTAATAATAAGTAGTACTTATACCGGTACGTACTGGTATACCGAAATAGAAATCTGGGTACCGTATCGAAACCGAAAACCTAAATTAATTGAAAACCGAAATAGAACCTTTAACCGAAACATCCGTTTTCGGTACGTACCGGAACCGGTACCGGAACTGAAATTCGTTTCGGGATTAAGCCCTGGTTCAAAGTAGTGGCGCCATCAAGCTGCAAGGGTATATAAACTTCGGTCGAGCCGAAGTTAGCTTTCCTCTATTTTTTTTCATCCGATCTATTTGAAATTTTGGTTTGTAAGCACAGAACGTGAAATAATTTGACATGTGTTTTCCCGATTTTTAAAAATCCGCACAGGAGGAAAATGGCCGGTAAATTCTGCATGCAAAAAACTATTTTTCATCCGATTCACTTGAAACTGGGTTTGTAAGGATAGAATACGAAATAATTTGAAATGTGAATTTCCAAAGTCCGAAAATCCGACCCCAGGCATGAAAATTCCCGGAAAACTCTGTAGGCAAATAATTACACAGTGTTACAGCCAAAATATACTTTCGAAATGACCTAGCATACGCTGTAGAGTAGGTCAAGTATCGCATTTCCTCATACTTGGTTTTTTCCTAACACCCCCAAAATCTGAAGTTAGAAGACCTTAATTAAATAGATTTAAGGCGCGCATGGACCGTCTGATTGTTTATAACCTTGTCAATTCCAATAGCGACGAGATCAATCTAATATATTTAAGTCAAAGGTTCGACTGATTTAGCGCGATGGCTGAGAAATGCGGCTTACAGATGTGGCCTTTTCAACCTTTTTATTCAAAATTTCTACTTTGGCCACCACTGGCTTAACTATTTTATTCAATGCGATTTTGGCTTAAAGCTTATTATGAGAGTCCATTTAATTCTCCGTTGAACAAATGTTGTCCCAATTAATATGGATACCTATTGACGAAGTTATTCGCATTTTTCTGAGTACACCTCGGCGATCTAGTATTTTCTTAAGTATGCTAACATATTTTTTTAAGTATGCTTAATATATTAGTGTGTTCTATAACATAAGTGCACCAATAAGTATGCTCTGTTTTGTTTGGCGCCAAATTCAAATAATCTTTTTTATATATTTATAATGCTAATATATATAAACTTCCATGTTTCACGATTTTTGGGCAATTATTTAAGGTCTTCGAATACTCTTACCTAGTATAAAGATAAACTAAGCTATAGTGAGTAGCTGTGGGCAGTAAGTGGCTATTAATATTGGTTAATGAGTTGAAATTCGCATAAAAAACAAGCGTTCTCAGGCAGGCACGGTTAAGGCTTGTGAAGAGCTGATTGCTCTCTTGACGCAAGCCTTGGCAAGCGTTCGGCTCTTGTCGGTGTGAGTTACATGCTCATTTTGGCGTTGCGTGTGTGCGTTTAGCCACGGACACGAAGTTTAATACTTAGGAAATTACTTTTCAAGTTCACAAATAAGACCCAATGATGACTGCATAACCATGATTGTAATAATAGTGTACCACGATAAAATACCATGGATGACCAATGATGAAGACATGGTTTTTCTTCATTACTAAACTGAAACTGGTGCAAATCCCATCTTGCATACATTCTGTCAACAATTCAAAATATACACTATATGCATAGTTTGAATGAATACTCTACATGGGCTATGCATTTCCTGTCGCTGCTATAGTGGATGCGCATGCTGATGTCAGTTTCTTTTCAATTTTACTTATCTTGATTCTTTTTACAAGTCTTAATGCTTAGATGTCAAATTCTGCATTTCTGTTCATTATTATTAGTTGTATAGTGCTGTGCAGGTCAGCGAGGAGCTCAACAGAAAATAATTTTAAAATAAGTAAATTTAAAAAAAAAAAAAAATATTACTAAGAAACCCAAAAGTGAAAGTGAAGAAAACTAATATAATTTGTGCGAAATGGACCAAAAGGGCCACTGAATTTGGAGTAGGTGAAGAAATTAAAGAACTCAGAGGAGGTTATCTCTGTCAAGCTGGAAAACGGAAAGCACCACAGTGACCCCATAATAATCAACGAGATGTCAGATTTGCAAAAACTTCCATTCGCTCCTTTTGCAGATTTGGGAAAATAATATGAGATGCTGAAAAATTAAAATAAACTGAGGAAGTTTGTACGTATTATTGGTGGACATATTCATTTGGTTATAAACTATACAAAATTTTCAGAAACAATTCCTAGCAAAAACAGGTTGAGAAGGACTCGCACAATTTATTAGAGCAGCTATTCGAAAGGTATTTCTGGACACATTGGCTCCTGCTTATAGCTGGAAGGGAGCCAGCACTAAGACAAGTGCCAAAAAGTGCTTCCTTGTCACAACCATTAAAAGTAGGCAAATATATCTATTATTGGGTAAATAAAATTTGCATTTTAGATTTGCAAAAAGAGTTTGGAAGTGTGGAAAGGCCTCTTTCAATATACCATTATAACACAACGCATTCATGGTGGTTGGAATAAATTTAAGCTCACAGGTGCCATAATAGGAAATGGCCCCCCATACCATAATACCTCCAGCACTGCTGTGCAACTTATCAAGATGGTGTGGTTCTTTTCGAAGATCATGAAAATAGTAGCTGTAGCCATCGGGACCCTCCAAATTAAACTTTTTTTCGTCCGAAAAGACAACACGTTGCCACTCCGAAGTCCAGGTGACATGTGCGCGCGCGAAATCAAGGCGTTGTAACTTCCGAGCCGGGTTAAGAGGTGGCTTCTTCTTGATTTTCAGTCTCTTCAGGTGTGTAGCATTATTAATAACACGACGCATGGTTGTCAAACTTGCTTTAACGTTGCATTTTTCCCTTATCTTGGCCAAAGAGTCGTGCGAATTGGAAGCTTCTCTTAATATAAGTCGCTTGTACGCGATGGTAAGCACACTGTGGGTGCGGCCCTTCATGTTTTTGCCATAATTAGCCTCATTATTTAAAAAATTTGTTATGGCGTGACGGCTTCTGTCGACTTTTTTTTTGCTATTTTGGCAATAGAAGGGCCAGAATCCTTGTAAGCTTGGATTTTTCCTTTCTAAGGCTCAGATAATGAAGTGCCACGCCCCATTTTAATTTTTTTAAATTTTACTTCAATTAAAGCAAAAAGCTTAAGTAAACCAAAATTTGTGTGCACGTGTCAACGATACCGACCAAATAAAATGCATGTTCTATTCAAGTGGCGCAAAAATTCCATTGAACATTTGCGAATGCTCACATAAAGTGCAAACAACTTTATAACGGTTCTATTCCAAAACTTGGAAAATACCAGAAAGAGCGAAGAATGCTTGCACAAAGATAATATGTACAAAATACCGTTATTCTACCATTTCGTTTTCGAGTTACGAGCAGTTTTAAAGAGAGCATACAGGGTGTCCTATTCAATTGGCGAGCATTGTATCTATACAATATGTAAATAAACTTATTTCAATGTTATTATTTAATTAAATATTTATTTTTATCACAAGCAAACGATTAGAAATAGGAATCGAAAAAGACTCGCAAATGATTAAAAATATGACTCAAAAATGATTGGAAATATGACTCAAAAATGATTGGAAATATGACTCGAAAAAGACTCCCAAAATTATTGAAAATATGACTCAAAAGTGATTGGAAATATGACTCAAAAGGTTTGGAAATACGTCTCGAAAATGGGTCGAAACTGCTTAGAAAAACTGGTTTTAAGCGACACTTCAAGAAGAGTCGCGGATAGGGTACCATTTTCTCCCGACCAAAGTATAATTTATGTTCAGAAAACGAGCGCAATTATGACTATTTTAATCAGACAGAGAACTCGATAATGACACGAATGTGATCAAAAATTTCAAAAAATGTTGGCGGGGGGTTTATATATTCCTCATCATACCATCCATGGTATGTTATCGCGGTACAGTATTATTACAATCATGGTTATGCAGTCATCATTGGGTCTTTAAAAAGTAAATGTCAGAGATAGTTCTTTCAGTCCACAATAAAGATTTCACCATCCGATTTCATTTTTGGTGGTTTATTTGTATTAAAAAAAAAAGAACTTCTTAATGGATCACCCGTTACAAAAGCTTGGCACAATTTGCAGAGTTTTGCAATTTTGGCATACAAGTCAAAACACACTTCCGTTTTTTTGTCACGTATCTTTAAGGGCCGATTTCTCTCCTTCCAGATAGCTGCTGTGTCAGATAGCCTTACAATTTACTCAGTTATATGTTAGTTTATGTGACAGATAGTGCTAGTAGATGTGAAATCGGTTCTAAGTCATTATGATCGATTGATGTCATTGTTTTTTTGGATTAAAGTAAATATAAATAAAAGGGTACAGGATATTCTGTGACATTTGCCAAAACTCAACAATTCTTTCAATTATATAAAAAAAATATCTAACCTTGCCAAGCCAACGATACGGATACATACATATTTATATGAATTAGCTAGTTGGCTAAATAATTACTAACTTATTAATCCAAATTCTTGTACTGACCTCTTGCCCCACCTGATCTGTCTAACTGCCCTTAACTAATTTTGCAACATTTTTCACATTGAGCCCATCTACCGTCGACTACCCGACAATTCATCCATCATTCATAAGCTCACCTGCCTCCAAACGCGTCAATTCCTTATGCTGTTGTCTTACCCTTCAAAGCAGCCAATATACCAATACATTTTTTTTAGCCCTAAAAACTTCACTTTCACACACACTGGCAGCTCTCTCCACCCGCTCTTCAGCGCTTCGTGTGCAGCTAACCGGCTTTTTCCAGCAAAATAACAACAAAAAACAGAAAAATCGACGCCACATCAGGTGACGCCACTGCCAGCAAGAGAAAGACAGTGAAAGAGAGAGAGCTTTCGAGAGCGGCTTGCGATTTCACCCTCACAGCTGACGTGCCATGTTCACGTGGCTCCTGGCCAATTCCCCGCTCTCTCGCACTCACAGCTTTCTGCATTGTCGTAGGCTTGAAGCGCTTTGCCGCTTGGCCTGTGAGCTCAGTTGGGCGATAGACTCTGCAAACGCTAGACATAACCAAAAGTTCGAGGGCGAAGGAAAACAAAAATGCTGGGAAATTCCTAATCCGAATACAAAATACAAAAAAAAAAAAAACAAAAAAAAATGGTTGGCAATTTTTCACTGAAAATTTAAGATCAACCAAGTGCGTGCAAAAACACACAAAAAAAAAAACAATTAAAAAATCAATTTTTGCTCAAAAAACTGACAGAGAATGCCAGTCGAAGTGTTTACAATTACAATGCCAATCGAATTAAACAATTTGCTTTAACAATAAGCTGCACAGCGAAGCCTCAAATGTAGCGCCAAAAACAAGGTAAGAAAATTGTAAAAAACCAAAAAAAAATTCTGGGAGCCTGCACCGCGCAGCCAATCAGTGAGTGGCATGCTCTGACATTGGCTGCCACACAAACGCTGTTGTTGTAGTCAGTGGCTCGCATTAAGCTTAAATGTCAGGGGCATGTGCACCCAGCACAGGATGCAAACGATTTTTAAATAAAGTATTTAAAAATAATTTTAGAAAAACAATTTTTAAGTGATTGGAAATTTAGCGTGCAGCACGAGTTTGTGGTTTTCCCCGATTTGCCGGCTGCTAACCCTAAGCAATTAAAGTACATAAACACAATTTTCTCTCTTTTTTTGAAACTCACGCTTGAATAACCACCCAGAACACCATTGATCCCTTTTCCAACCAACCACTCTCCCTCTCTTGCGCACTCTTTGACCCTTGTTCTCATGTCCTGGACAGGTTAGCACGCGACTTTCAGGCTGATTATGCCAAATAATTGTGAGTCAAATTCAAGACGAAACAAAAGACGAAAGCACAAGAGCAAAAACAGAAAGAAAAAAAAAAACACAAAAACTTTTAATGAGATTCTTGGTTAGAGCTAAGATTTTTGTTGTGCTCTTCAGTTGAGTTGGGGCATATTTTGTTTAGGATGTGACAGGATACTCATTTGAAATGGGTTCGGATCAAATTGGTTAATGCATTAATTTCAATATTTTATATCATACAAAAGAAGACAATAAGAGGTACACTAAATTTGCTGACAAGTAAATTTTTCTAAAAGTGAAAAATTTGAACACTTCATTTTTCATATAAAACGTGAAAGGAACTCATTTTTTGCTACTTGCAATTGTAAAAACGTTCAAAAAACAATTTTACATAATTCATTTTAATTACAATAGCAAATATTTACGGCTGAATGGCTAAAATAGACCAACTGTGTTTTCAGTTTTACCATCACAAGGTTTTATAAACCCACAGAGTACACCTTGCGTGCTATATCAAAAAGGCAAAATCAATTGCATACAAGTCTAAAAACCGAATTCTCATCTTCTATATGTCACATAAACTTACAAATAGCAGAGTTAATTGTGAGCTTAGCTGACACAAAGCAGCTATCTGAAAGAAGAGAAATCGGCCCTAAGGAAGCATTACTTGAGTTATGTCAAAATTGAGATTTTAACACTCGATTTCAATTCTATCTTATGTCAAAATTTCACACCAATCGGTTGAGTGTGTAAAATCATATAGCGATAAATCAAAGTAACATAAGTATTGAAAAGTCTAAGTTTTGATCTGTAAATCAAAATACTAAAATAACAACTTGATTTTGTCACAAAAAAACATATACTTAAAGAAATAACGCGTCCAATCTTTAAAAAATTTCCACTTTACTTCTACTTCCACCCGGTAAGAGGTAGAGCGTAGCATTAGAAAGTGGAAGCGTAAATTATTGTTGTTTTTTTTTTGTGGTATTTTTGACAAAGAGATTATGTCTTAACAATATACTCTTGACCCCCACCGATTGTAGTTGTACAAGCAGCACTGCAGTAGTAGTTGTTTTTTTTATTTATAATATTGTACATGTAAATCTTAAAAGGTAATTAATTAATTTACAAAAAGTTTTTCAGTTTAATTTATTCTTTCTTGTTTTCAACATGGTTATATAAAAATCGTCCGTTGAAATACGCAGTGTTTGGAAGTACCTAGGTACAAATACCTAGGTACATATTTTGTATACCTTTTACCTTACCTTGGTATTTTCAAATTTGAGTACCTATTACCTTACCAAGGTGTTAATTTTCATTTTCCTTGTCAATAGGTAAGGTACTAGGTACTTTTCGTACGTGACGTTTTTCGCTCCGATTACATTATATATTGAACTGTCACATTTAAATGAAAAGTTCCAGGAACCTGATTGCGGCTTTATCTGGGCATCCGGTAAACAATCCGTGTTCAAAAACAATACGATCCATGCTCCCATTTTAATTTTCGCAAACATTTTTCGATTTTCAGACAAATTTTGTACTGAAAACCGGGTTTAAGTCGCAAAATTTTTACACAAGTGAAAATGGGAGCACGCCTGTATAAGAAAAATATCGTCGGTATGTTTCAAAATACTCATTTTATATGTACGACTGCCGATATCTGAAGTTGCAATAACAAAAGTTACTTTCGTGTAACCACTATATAGATAAGAATCTACATTCTCCTTCTCTCGTGCTCGCATATGCGTGCACACACATGAAATAATTGCTACCATATCAGCTAAAGTTCATAGCAAATACCGACTTAAAGATATCCAAATGTTAAACAGTTATAGAAAATGCATCCAACTTCTGAAAAGCATTTAAAGCAGGGAATCAAACCGGAACCAGAACCGGAACCGTATACCGAAAAGAACCGATTAAAACTCAGAACCAGAACTAGAACCGAATCCGATATTTAAAATTTTAAAATATAGCAAAATGAGAAACCAGTCTCTTTGAAAATTTTGCATCCTATATTTTTAGATCATCATTATAATGTCATGATAACCTTAGAACAAAAAAGTACTTGTGTTATCCATTTCTCTTCAAGTGAAACTTAACGAGGAAAGCAGCTCTGACCAAGGCTGCAAACAAGCCCCTTGGAAAGTGTTAGGTTCGCTTCTCAAATCGGTTCCTTAACTTATTAAACCTAAGGTTTTGGTTCGAAGCTTGGTTCATGAATTCTGATATCGTTGAGATATTTTTTGGCAAAAAATAAAGCATATTTTTTGGTAAGGAAGCTTTCAGCTAACGAAGCTATTAAAAACTATTAATAATACCCGAATGGACCTCATTCATTATAGTAATCATTCATTAGTTCTCTACTAGGGCCGCACATTCTATGTTTATCCATAAACGGATTTGATTTGTCATTTAACAACTTGACTTTATTTCCTTCTCGAAGTCGTAATATGCAGTTTGGATATATTTTTGAAATGGTAATGCTCCGATTCAGCACTATAAAGCAATTTTTAAGCGGTCAAAATATAGTGATAATTTTAGATACTCTGAAAAACCTGACCAAAGATATTCTTTGAACCGAACCAGTTCAATCAGAAGAGGTCCAAATTCGGGAGGTTAAAAATCTAAAAGGTCCGGTGCGATTGAGCCAAAAACCCAAGCCAAACTGGTTCTACAAGTACGGTTCAGGACCGGTTGAAAGTGAAAGCTTATGTGGATGCGTACATGTATTTGAATGAAAAGGAACAGGACAATTCAAATAGATCAGTATTTTCCGCAAACAGATTAATGGCATCAAACATCATAATTTTTCCTGAGAAACGTTCTCATAATAAGGATGATGAAAACTCGACAAAGTTTCCACATTTGCCTTTGAGAAGGGCAAGTAAGCGTAAAACGTTTGTTTTTTAGAGTATAATTATTAAGTCATCGCTAAAAAATTGGATGGACGCAAAACCAGTGACCGATCTTCGTTTATATTTTAAGGGTACATACCGGTATGTACCTGTGGTCGGGCGTGGCGTTCCAGTTGTATGTGTGGCTGCTGGTGCGGGAGGTTGAGGGTTCGATCCCGCCTCGGACCATCTAAAAAGAAAAAGTGTTTTCTTTCTTTAGAAAAAAGCTTTTACACACCCGATCACTTTCACCAGCTACTGGCGCCAGCTGTGAAGTAACTAGCCATGAAAAAGCAACAATTCTCTAACTATTGCCGTTCGGATTCGGCGTTAAACTGTAGGTCCCTTTCTCTTGTGCGAAAAAATTCCAAGCACACACGCCAAGAGATTGAGAGAAGCTTGGCCCTGGCCCCTCCTGAGGTGCTGTTTGAGCCAATTTTACTTTTACCGGTACATACCGTTAAACCGAAATAAAAATCTAGGTACCGGTACGGAACTGAATACCGAAATAATATTAGAGCCAGAACAGAACCTTTTACCGAAACATACTTCGGTACGTACCAGAACCGGAACCGAAATACGATTCGGTTTGATTCCCTGATTTAAAGTGTACAATTTTGAAGCAAACACGTGAAGCCTGAGTTTGTACCTATAGAAGAGCCTGAATTAAAGGTAATAGCTCAGGATAGTTCAGCTGATGTTTAAATTATTTTTCCTAAGCACTTTTGATGTGCGACACACACTTTAAATGATGCTAAACAGGCTCTTCCAAACACATTATTCAAGCGGTTATACAATTCGTTCTAAGCGAAAGCAACGGCAACTTGGAATGCTGTTAGCAGATCCACAGTAGGAGCAGATGAAGTATCGTGAACAAAATTATTTATTCGGCTCTAGCCCAGTGCTACAATATGATTGTTATTTTTAACGCACTAGCAGAGGTCGCAAAAATCGGTCCCTCGTTTGCCTTTGTCAGAAAACGACAGCTTTCGTGCGACCACATTAAAAAGTGGTACCGAAATAACCTATAACTACACTCTCTGCTTCTATTTGGTTGTGAGAGTGTTGTGGTTAAACTCTGGCGCAACTCTTGAGTCTGTAACCTTTTCAAATAACATTTTGAGAGTTTGGTCTTCGAGAAGCACGCAATTTAAGCACGAGAAGCACGCTATTGACTGAGTTGGGCCTGTTATTCGGTTGCTGTCCGACAGATCAGTGCTGTGTGGTCAACCACAGCCACAGTGAGCGCGATAAGAGAACACATTCGGTTGCGGGATGCCCAAGCCCCTTTTATATTTGGTTTTTCGGTCAGTGACGTGAGCAGAGCGAACTGAAAAAAGGGTTGAGATTTATTTACAAGCTATGCGCACTACTCACAGCTTTTCAATGCAAGTCCCGTTGTAATTTAGGATTTTTTCTGAATTCAATGCTTGAATAATTAAAAATATTGTGATCAACTTAAAGATGCTCTTAAAATAGGAGTTTTAAGCAATTTTCTTTTTTTGAAAACTTGACTTCATGCGAGGCAAAGACCTTTGCTTGAAATTGAAGTGGATTCCAAATAAAATTTTGTAAAGAGCTTTAGAGATTGGCGTGTTAAAAAAATTACGGAAAATTTGGAAACTGTTGTCAATGAGAGTTCAAATACAATGGATTCTGAAGAATTTTACAATAACAGTAATTGGATTGGATGAAACTGAGAACTGTAATGAAAATTCTAACATAGAATTGGAAGTCTTAACTTATTTTGCCGATTATAGCAAATCTTTTGAATATATACTAAGTATACAAATAATTTAAATTTTTCATAAGTATAATACCAGTTTGCCTAGGTTGAGGCCAAATACCTACACCCAAAAAAATAGAAAAGGTGACGAATTATTCAAAACTCTTGTTATATTACAAAAGCGAGCATACACCTTATGAGAAACATTTTAATAATGTAACATCATTTGAAATTAAAATGTTTCATATTTAAATTATATATTCAGTGCATGGTTTTAATTTAAAAGTACCATTTTTGTACCTTTACCTTTACCTAGGTACTGGAAATTTCGGATACCTTTTACCTTACTTAGGTACATTTTTTGACATTTACCTTTTACCATACGTAGGTAAGAAAATTGAGTACCTTTCTAATCACTGGTTATAGGTAGGTAGGATCTAGAAATATTCGCTTATGATGCTGTTGCGGGCGGTAGTGCAAAAGCGTCTTTGTTGACTCCGTTGGGCAGATCGTGAAGTTCGTTTTCCAATAGAGATAGATGCTAAAAGTGCTACATACGTAACTGCTTTAGGATGGGGCAGATTCCGTCAAAGTGAGCCACATATTGCAGAGGGCACTATCCTGCTATGTGTTACTCCTGTGAGGTTGAAAAGGGAAGCTTAGAGTTTCACATCTTGTCCTGAGGATATATTTTATCCTCTCCACACCTCGACTGTCATCGAAGTAATTTTTCGATCCGAGGTTGAAGTCCAGGGATTTATACAGAGTCCTCTCCGCGTTCCTTTTTGCTTGCGCAATAAATCCGTCCCTTTCTACTTCACAGATTTTGGCAATGATTTGTGCGTGGGCTTGTTGCCACAGTCGACCTATTCATAAGATGTGTGGCCCCATATTTACGGTCCATAGCACAGGATTAAACGCACAGCCGCATGTATTTTGCATGCGTATTTTGTGCTTGCTTTGACGTTTTGCCTACTAAGCAGAGTTTTCCATGACGCGTTTAAGGCCACTTTTGCATCTTTCAGTTTCTCGCAGAGGTGAGCTTTAAATGACATATTGTGAGTCACCGGTACTCCTAGGTATTTATAGCTCTTCACCTTTTCAAGGGTAACACCGTCTATCGTTTAGTCTTCTAATCGTGAGTAACGACCGATTTTTGATTTGTCCGTGTTGATTTGATGGCACCATTCTCTACAAAATTTATTTCATGAAGCATTTGCGGTGAATCGGCAAAGAGTAACATGTCGTCGGCATACATCATCACTTTGAATAGTTGTCCAGCAAAACAAAATATACGCTTTCAGTGGGAATCGAACTCACTTAACTGTCACCTGTGTAGGAAAAGTGACCTTATATTTAGCTTACTTTCCTTTTATTGCCTTGAAAGTTGAATTAAAGGCAATTTATTTAGGAACTGCTTAACCTTAATTCTATGTTTCTCTTTTTTGGGGCATTTTGAAAATACAGTTTCTTCTGTTGTAACTTTTTATGCAGTACTGTAGTGCCTTGCAAATTCTACAGGAAGAGTCTTCCAAATCGCGCATTACAATGTTGTTAAATTATGTTGATTATGTGTGCAGAGTTTATCAATGGCAACATACAACAATCCTTCAACGTATGAAAATGTCATTTAAATGAAAATATTATATAATATATATGAAATATTTTTAGTTTTCGAAATTTAATCAAGATTCTATCGCTACTTCATATAGCTATCTGATTTTGTTCGTCTGCCAAAATCTATCAATATTAAGTCGAGGAACCACAGTTTGAATTTGAATTTGCTGGACTTTGTTCGCTCGTTACATAATTAAACATGCAATACATCTTGAACGTCAATGTATGGGTTTTCCAGCTTAAGAAACACAAAAAAAAATGTTTCAAAAGTAAGTTGGTTGCAAATAAAATCAAGGATTTTTCTCATGAAATTAGGTTAGGTTAGGTTGCAATTGTTGAAATGGAAAGATCCCAATTCTTCACTTAGGCCATCGAAGGCCCGTTGTGGTACCATATAACTCTTTCTACGCTGGGGTTGTCCCGTTAAACCATTTAGAAAGTATCACAAATTTTAGCAAAGTGGCAACACCTATTTCAGAAATGTCTGATAAATCGGTTAGGAAAGGACTTCCCAAAACTGCGAGTCGCCTTCTACCGAGAGCTGGACAGTGACAGAAGAGGTGCTATACACTCTCCTCTTCATCCACTGAATTGCAGCTTCTGCAGAAGTCACTGTGTATGATGCCAAGCCTCGCGGCGTGTCTTCCGATTAGGCAGTGTAAGGGCACCTACGATTAGGGAAATGTTCTCTCTTTGTTGACAGAATAACGCCCTAGATCTGTTAATATTGAGAGTAGGCCATGTAAGCCTGGATACTTTACACGTGTGAATCGTTTGCCATCGATTTATGGTTATTCGACAAGATGTTTCTTTTGTTTGTAGCTTAAAGGTCGCAAGTGGCACCCCTAAGTTGCTCTTATCCGGTAGGAGCTGATTGGTAGTGATTGGTAGTCTAGCGAGGCTGAAATTAAGAATTCCCGATTTTTTGTAACGTACGTAACAGAACTTAAACCACCAAATATATTACACTAGGCAACAAGGTCAAGTATTTTGAAGGGTTGGTGGTGATTCGAAATGATTTTCATGTGCTGAACACGAATCAGTTCTCAGAAATGGTCCATCACGTCGAGATTTTTAGTAATTTAAGCTTAAAATTGCAAAAAGTGCCTATTTTGACCCTTTTCAGACGCGTTTTGTGGGGAATCTATACTTTTGTTTTGATTTTTTTTTGATATTATCGTACACTACTATTTCTTAACTTTAAAATAAACTATGTCAAAGAATTGTACGATTTCTTTAAGCGAAGATATACCATTTTGAATACATAGTCTCGATAATAATAAAATAACAAAACTGTCTACTGCACAAAAGTATGCTTTGCAGAAACATTACAACCGGCAAGTAATTTGTAATAAATTTCAATGAAAATTTTTAACAAAAATGGTATATCTTCATTGGAAAAAAGTCGTAGAATTATTTGGGATAGTTTATTTCAAAACCAAGGAGAAGTTCTTTCGGATAATATCAAAGAAAGTCAAAACAAAATTATAGGTTCTCGACAAAGCGCGCATAAAAATATTCAAATAAGGCATTTTTTGTACCATTTCTGAAAACAGATTCGTGTTCAGCACACGAAAATCATCTAGAATCACCGCCGACTCTTCAATATACTGGAAAAAGTTTAATTTTGTTGCCTTGTGTTTTACCATTAGAGTGTACAAAATTGGAAATACAAATTTTCAAGTAAATAGTTTGTGTAGGCAGGGAGCACCTTTACTAAGTGTAAATTTATTTTATCCATTTAAAAATCCATTTTTGATTGAGCAACATCATATTTCTTAATAGTAGGTAAACATTTGGTATTGATATTGGTACTAAGAATGCTGAGGAGAATTTTTTTAACACATTCTTTAAGGTACGTATGTGGCCAAGAGATTCAGTATTTGCATACCCTGTTTCACTGGGTAAAAGGGGATCACGTAGTTGTCAAAATGTTCCTCCCCCTTTTAACCGTAAAAAACTGTCAGAGCCACAATTTTTATGTTAGAAGCTCGCGATTTAATATATATTATCCTAGACCTATGTAGTATCTCTAGTATCTAGTATCTATGTAGTATCTAAAAATACCAAACGTATACACCCAACAACCAAAATGGAAAAATGAATCTATTATTCTCCACTCAGCCTCAATTTAAGTAGCTAATCATTAGCATCATCAGCCAAATCTAGCTTTATATAATTGATATATCACATGGTCTCAACTAAATCAACTTTAGAGTATATTAGAGTAGGCTTAAAGCGTTGCTTTTTAATCCCAGTTTCACTTTCCGTTTTTCTTTTATTTTTTTTATTATGTTTTATTTGCCTCTCGGCACAACAATCGAAGCCCGCGAAAGCTTTTAAAAGACACAACAGCAATCAGCAGCTGGCGAGAAGTGCGCGATTTGCATGCTAAATGAAATTATACTGGCCCAAGGACCACCACAAGTAGGGATAGGGATGGCAAGTGGGGCTAGCAGCCAGGATGAAATGGCTACAAAGATAAGCGCATAATTACCCAACGCGCAAGTTTTGTTTGCTGTTTCGCTTTGCACTCCCCCCTCCACCCCCCTCAAAAAAAACACAGAAAAATTAAAAATTAATGCCAAACTACTTCGGCAAGTACCGGCAGCTCATTGCTGCCCTAAGCTGTGGTCGTTAGATAAAATTCGAATAATTTGCGAAACTGCTTTAAAGTGTGCCAGAGATTATTGCTGAGATGTGAAAATAAATTAACTAAAAAACACCAATCAGCTTGCCAGAGAAAAGTTCCACAAAAATGCAGTTAATAACTAAATTAGCTTTACGTCTCATGAAAAAGTTTCTCTCAGAATTGAAAAACATTTCACAGATTTTTTACAAATTTGTTTTAAATCAAAGTTTATTTCAGGGACCGAAAAAGGAGATATGAGTCTCATAATGTACAACAAAGTGCATCAAAGTTATTACAAACTTAAATTATACAACTTAAAGAAACGATGCAATATTTACATTTCATCTTTTTATTTTACTTTTTAGTGAAATAGTTCCAAATGTCGCTGGTCTTTCTAATCAAAGACATTCGAATATAAAAACGGACGTGATTGCCAATTCAGGATGTGTATGGCAATACATTGACAACAAACAGAAAGCCAAAGCCAATAACAGCGGAACAGTCACCGAAATAAGTGAACAGTCGCTTATTAGGTCACACTAAACAATTCACTGAATTAGTTACTGAATTAGGTACTGAAAATATTACTGAACAGCTCACAGAAAAACTCACTGAGCAAGAGAAAATGAACCACTCTCACTGAACAAAAATGAACAATTGAAGAAGAACATTTTCACTTATTCAGATAAATTTGTCACAGAAAATACTTGGACTAAATCCTAATTTCGGGAAAAAAATTTTACCCAACGGACCACGCCCACCCCTAATTCCCATACTAGCCCATTTTTAGTACTTACACTTTTATTTAGCTTAAGCGCTGTAATATAGCGAATTTCTATTTTATAATTTCAAATAGTATTTATTCCGGTTTTCATCCAACCGGTTCTGAACAGAACCGAAACAAACCCAACCTAACCCCTTTTTTTGCTCTCGTGAACCGTACCGTAAACCGAACCGGTGTGTTTTCAAAAATGCTGAACTGAACCAAAAACCGGAAAATAAAATGGTTCGCTTTTGTTCATCTCAGCTAGATATTGAGTGACTGGCGAATAGTGAGCAAAATCTCAACAGTTCGTGGCAAGGCAAGATTTGTTACAAAAAAACTTAAAAACCAACATTTTATTCAACCAAGTCTTGATTATGCTATCTGTTGGTGGTCAACTTATTAATTTCAAAGATATTTAAGGTCTTTTTATCTCGAATCCAGGGAAACTACCTACAAGATGGCCACGAACCGATGGAGATCAATTGCCGTGAGACTTGGTATCAACCACAATGACTATTGTAGAAGCTGTTGCTCAGTTGATGAAGAAGAAAGAGTTCAGCATCTTCTCCTCCACTGTCCAGCGCCCAGTAGGAGACTATTCGCAATCCTTGGTCAGCCTTTTCTACCAAACATTTCAGCCGTTTCTGAAATAGAGATTGCTTAGCTACTCAAGTTTGCGCTACTTTCTAAGTGGATTAAAAGGAAGGACCCACCCTTTACTATCTAAAAGTAAAAATTTAGCGGTTATATGTTATCACAACGGTCCTTTTTTGGCCTAAGTGAAGAAGCTTCACCGCATCTACCATCGCAACCTAACTTAACCTAAACTATCTCTAATCGAGATTGGCTTGAAAAAGAAATTGTGTGTGAACTATTGGCTGCAGTATACGATATTAATTTAAAGTTTCAAAATATAAACTTAACTGCTTATGATTTTTTCTAAGTCTGGCAGGCATCGAAAATTAAGTTTGAAAAATGAGAGGACGACATTACTTAGAATTTGTCAAAGCATTGGAAATAAGAGGTGCGTCATTGTTATCAAATCCGCCTACTCTTGCATGCGTTTTCTTAGATCCCAGAAATCAAACCTTGCTTTCAGAAAAAAAAAACGGAAAGATTGCTAAAGCTCAATTAGTGTCAATTTACAACAAAATCCAAAACGGATTATTCTTTGAACTCGATAAGTGAAGACGAGGGGGAACTCCTTGCCAAACAACACAATAATAGGGATTTAATTCCATCAAAAAGTAATATATCGATTGTTAATTGCAACGAAGCGGTTGATGGCGTAAAGCATTTACCTTAAGATAAAGATATTATTAAGTATTAGAATATTTAGCAGCAAAATCAACTTAAGCAAATAGCTCGACTCGTTTTAGCAGTTACAGCCACACAAATGGCAGTAGAACGAACATTTTGCACATTGAAATTAATATTATCAGACTTATGAGCCAATATCGATGAAATTATATTAGAAGATTATTATTATTATTAAATCTTAATTTAAATTCCATCATATCTGTTGTTTTCAAGTATAATGAAACTAATCAAATGGAAATGTCTTTATAAAATGACACAGTCTTAAAGTTCTCGTTGAGTGTATTCAAAATGATATGATTTATTATATAATACCTGAAAACCTAATTCGATGTTAATGCATAATCTGACCTTTTGTATCAAAAATATATTTCTTTGCTGTATTAAATGAATAAAGCGCGAACCGAACCGAAGCCGCTGTGCAGTAAGCCCCAAAAACCATGCAATGAACCGAAACGACCCACAGTGGGCCAGCTTGTATGGAGACTGCGGCCAAAAATACTTTCGACTTGAAACTTTGTTTACGGCTTTATAAAACAGTTAGATATGAGATTTAATTAAATGGGCGTGACTAAACTCTCACACTCCCACCCCTACCATACAATTTTACCAAGTCTAAGAAAAAAGTTGTATTAAAATTTTAAATTTTGGTTTTCAATTTTTATTTATTTTGTTTTGTTATGTTAATTTTAGTATAAAAAGCCTTTACTTACCATAAAAAAAACAAAAATTAAATTAATTAATAAATCCTCAAAAAAAAAAATCAAATTCATAATAAAACATACTATATATCAGATTTTAAAGTAAATCCAGTAAATAAAATACAGATTTTAGTCGAATTGACTTGTGCTTTGATGGAACACACAAAAAAGATTCAAACACAACAACAACAGAGACCAGGAATGTAACAGTTGCTCCGCAGTAACAAATTGCTTAAGAAACAAGCACACTCTAGGCTTTGGAATATAACACAATTTCCGGCACTTTGCGGCAGCTAAACTTTGTACTTTTAGAATCCTAGAAGGTTAGCCAATTTTATCAAATAAGTCCAATTGGGGGAATCAGGGGGGATCAACACCATTACCTTAGCTGAATTTATATCACATGGACAATGGCACACAAAAAAATTGTACTGACAAAACATAAATTTTTATAAAAGAACTCAACAAACGCAAAACATTAAAATTATTAAAAAATAAAATTTGCACCTTAGTTTTGACGATTCAGTTTAAGTTTCTTTAATATTAGTTTGATTTAATATTGTTTTAAATTTCACTTAAATCTCAAAATGCTCTCACAATAAGAACCAATATAATTCATGCTCTCTCTTTTGGGGCCACTTTTATAGAGTACGGTTGTAATGAAACAAAATCAACTATACAATTGCGAGATAGAGACAACATGTTTAAAGCCAAAATTCTCACTTTTGCATTTTGTATTTTTGGCCTATGGCATAAACCACTGTGCGACGGTTGAAAAAATAATTGATCCACTGAACCGAAACAGTCCTTACTTTCGAGCGGTTTGTATCTCTGATATATTCCGATTTTAAAATATTCTTTTTATATATAAGTATATTAGTGATAAAATCGGTTCAATATAGCTTTTTGAAAAAAAATGTCTTGAACTCAAAGTTTTTCTGTTACTATGTAGAGCACAGAAGACATTATGTCGTTAACTCAAATATATAATATGGTTTTATTCGCCTTCTTTCAAAAAAAACGAATGATCCTGCTGAAGAATCTATCACACTGTCAAAATCGATACCCAAAACGTAATATTTCTTTGCTTTTGAAGCAATATGAACTTGAAATTCTTTTAAAAAGGGGCAAAAACGTGCAGAAGGTATTAATTTCACCTTAATCTATACACTTCTGTTAACAGTTTGTCGTTTTTGGTTGTGTGCAGCAAAAAAGTTGTACTCCACGAGACACGATTTCCTTTGCTTACGTCAAAAATAATTTGACAAACACAACAAAATACACAATATCAGCAAATCGGAATATAAAACATATATTTGGCATACCTAAACGAATATTTGCCACATTTCCAAAATGATTCTCTCTTTAATGGATAAGCCACAGCACACGTGCAAAGTCGATCAATATTTGCCACCGATTTTCGAAAAGTCAGGAGTGCACTGAATCAGTTGACTTTGACTGCTGTTGTTTGAATACAGATTTTTCTTATCTGATGAATGTACAACTATAAAATCAATTCGATTTCGAGTTATAAAATTGTGAAATATCTGACTTTATGCCAAGATTTTGGATATACGGCCCACTGTGCAGAGTACCAATATAAGCACAATAAATGTTAATTTTATTAATATGCTGTAAACGGGGGCTTTTTCTGTTTCACGGGTTTCTATTATATTTCAAACACTGTCTGTCTATCTACTTTCTACTACTGAGTTCTACTCTCGTTCTTGTCAACGTCCATTCTCTATACAGTGTGACCATCATTCGATTTCTTAACACTAAAATATCGATATATTTACATCTTGGCGGTAATTTTCAAATAATTCCAAAAACTACAATCCCATCAATCACACTTATACCGGTATAGATACTTTTGCCCAACGATGTTGTTTTTGAAAAACAACTAAATTGTACTTTTAACTTAATTTAATATTTTATTCAATTTCTATTTATAAAGCTCATAAAATAACATTTAAAAAATTCATAAAAATAATAACAATTACGTTCTCGGAAATACTTTCTTTTGAAGTCCAAATTTTTATTCAAAACGTTTTCACATCTGTCATTCGCTTGGCCAAGTTTTTCGCCTAATGTATTTTAATGGACTACAAATGAAAATGAAATGTGTTTTTGGCGGCACACAAATCTCAATTTTTTCCCACATTCTCTCTACAAAAATAAAAACAAAACAAAAAGTTGGACAAAAAAAATAAAGCAGAGAAACCAAAACAAATTAGTGAAATGCAATGAAATTAAAATTGCATTTTATATTCTTGCATGTCGAGTGCGGCAGGAGCAATTTTCCGTTGCATACTTTGCTGCGTTTTCGCTATTTTTGGTCTCGGCGCCCTGACGCTGGCTGTGTGCATGTTTCAGATTGTCCTTGAATTTACACAACCCAGCAGCTTCCCACACCCTCTGTGGGGTTGGCACGAGGAGACGAGCTTGTGCTAGTTGAAAGCATAAATTTCATGCAGTCGTCCCGCTCACGTGTGTGTAGGTGGGTAGGCCATAATCTCGCTCAATTGACATCTGCTTTGACCTTGGCCACACGCCACATGGCACGCATCAATTACGCGGCACTTTCTTATGTGGGGGCGATCGGAGATCAGTTTATTGCATGTGGTGCGGCGGCTCTCACGACGTCATCAAGAACGGTCAATTAAATTGAACCAATGATCAACGACGACTGCTCGCTTGCCCCAAATTGTTGGCATCTGTCGCATGTGGCACGGCAACAGCAGCAGCAGCACCTTTGTGTGCTGTGCATCAATCGTTTAGCAATGTCAAAGTCAATGCGTCGTTTTGGAATCTGCCTAGTGCATAATTGGCCTGATTTGAATTTGTTATTTATTACCGACTGCCCAGCAACTGATTCAATTGGTTCAATTGAATTTCAAAAATTGAATTATCTCTCTCACGACACTCGTGGCTCGCACTCGCACTGATATTGATAAATGGCATCGAAATTGCAATCAAATATGTGGGAAAATGTGCGCTGGTTAATAAAATGCGTGAGATCGATCGAAAAGACATTAAAGCAATTTTAATTGAGCCCAACCAATATGTGCAAGTTAATTGAGCAGATTGATGAACCTGACAAACAGGAAAAGTTTCGATTGAGTCATAGTTGTAGTAAAAGTTAATTAAATTAAATATAAATTTATTTATGGAACACATTTCTTTAATTATGTTACAGAAAGCCCTGAAGATCAAGTTGGTTTCAGATTTGGGATAAAACCTTTTGATTCGACATTTTTGTGAGTGAACTGATCAGACTTGTGATAGATATATAAATCAGCTTTTACTTATCGATGCTCCAAGTTGAATAATAATAAAATAATAAGTAAAAGAAGATAAACAGACGCAGCTACAAGTAATATTAGTAGGAAACTTATTGTAGGCTTGGCCATCCATCGTCCGTTTTGATCATATTTGCAAATTTCTTTCTTAATAGTATAAATTTTCACCTCTAAACATTTGAATTTTACATTTAACAATTATTTCGTTTACATTAATACAAAAAAAGTAACAAAAGAAATCACAAAAATAGTTTTATACAATTGTGATTTGGCGACCTTTCTAATTGTAGAGGTAGATGAATGTTAAACCGGCTCGAGGTCTGGGTGATAGAAAGAACAATTTGATTTTTCTTTTTTCCTATATATTTCGGTTGCTCTTCGTCAGGGCAACAAATTGTTACAAGTCTACACTGTGTAACGTAGAGTTTTAAGCTGTAGTTTTCATTAAAATCTCTCTAAAACTATGTTTTGCCTATATTACAAAGGAAGACTTATAAAAGTGGCAGACGTTCAATATTGCGCGACATTCCTACTCAGTAAGCAGTGGCTTCCCTAGCATGCCTGTACTGATTTCCTTAGGGACCGGGCATCTTGCCACAAAATGCTCTACATCCTCTCGTTCTTGCAAATTGTTTAGAGTAATGTCTTCATTCTGATGGTGCAGTTTGTAGTTGAGGCTTAGCATTTCAACTCGGGACTTGAAAATGTTCGATATCATCAATGATCCAAATCTATCTTGGAAGTAATTGTTTTCTGCCATATTGTAGTTTAGTGTCGAGTAGGAGGTTCCACAAGTGCTCTGTCTTGGCAAATGTGCCTTATTGTGATTTCAAAACTTCTAATAATTTCATAATGTTGCTTCCCATTGGCTTCGATCCCCAAGTGTTAGCTTCGGGTTATACTCTTGTGATAGATTTTTGCACTGTTGAAAGCATTGTGATTCGGTAGCGAGCAAATACTTTGCAATGATTTTGGGATATCTATGTGGGATGGGGATTGCGACGAGGGATGTTATTCCACTTAGACACACTGCGGATTTTAATTATATCCCTATTCCTACATCTATTGCAACTATTGTCAACGTTGGCGACTATATTTACACTAACTACGACGAGTAGTATGTATAAGCGATGACTTGACAGCAAAGCTCGCAAAATATGGTCAACCAATTTTTTCTGCTCACCAAAATGACAGGGACAAATTTAACAGACTTGCTCACTCTCTTAACAGAACACTTGATTTTGTTTTTCTATTGGTTTCTCTATCATAGTTCTAGATGAGAGAAACACACAAAGCTGTCTAAGAGCTTGATGGGAATAATTTCGTTCGGCTCTTAGCAGCTGAGCATAAGCAACTGAGCAAAACAAGCCCGATGTGAGCGCAAAGTGTCTTTTTAGTTGTTGTTGTTGCGCTAAGTTTTTGCTGCTTCGTTATTCTTTCAACGAGAAAAAGTGAAAAATTAACACACAAGCACGCATACACACTTGCAGTTTACTAAGGCACACTCGCAACATACATATCGCGTAAAAGATACTTTCGGCAGATTCTGCCCAACAAGGTCTCATGGAAACTCAAAAAGTAGGCGAAAAAGATTTTCGTTGATTGAGCAAAGAGCACATTGAGAAAAAGCAGATCTGAAATACAAATCATTTCGTTTCCCTTTTCCATCGTGTCTGAAGGTAACTGATTTTTTTTCTTCTGACAGCCTGCAGAAAGAGATCAGTCATTTATAGACTTTAATTGCCACCTCTAAAGTTCAAGAAACTGTCATCTCTTAGTGCTAGCCAAGTTTACAGATCGATTTACAAACATGCCAACAGTTTTCAAACAAAAATATGGTGAAGTCTGGTTGCAGGACCCGGAGTATAAGGCTTGGCTTCGAAAGTATGAATTTGATACCTCTCGACTTTACTGCAGTTATTGAAAATGCACAATATAACAGTGGAAACTTCTTAAAATTGTTTTTTTTGAAACCTATTCTAAAATGCCAGAAATTAAGTTAAGTTTTTAAGTTTTTTCACAGTTAAGTTTCAGACGCGACCGGCTTGCTGAAAGATCTTCTAATGGCTATCAATTCGTTAAGAAAATGGATTGTTCCATCGGATACTAATATTAACACAATACAAGTAGACGATTTTTAAGAAATTTGTTGTCTATGATTTATATTATAGATTTGAGTTAGAGAAGCAAATCAAAATGCTTCAGATGGATAGCGAAGAATGCTACACAAAATTCATAGTTAGTCTTATAAAGCATTTATATATTTTAATATATTTTCAATATAATTTTCATTAGTTCGGCACTATATTTCACATAAATAGGGCTGCCGTTCAAAAGCAATCAGATTTCAAACTGTTCAAAATTGTTTCTATTTATATGAAATATAGTGCCGAACTAAATTTTTATCTCATCTGAGAATAAGCCATTACCTGAAAATCTCAGCATTCTTCAACAAATTTACGTATTTTCGGTTCACTACATTGAACGATCTAAAAAACAAAGCACTATTCCCATTTTGGAAGAATTTTCCGTAGAAGATATTGGGGAAAATAGAGGGTCAATATATTATAATTTTAGATAAGGTTGGCCATTTTCGACTGACCCATGTTTTTTTTAAAAAGATCAAAGAACGAGAAGACCAAGCTAACTTCGTCTGTGCCGAAGTTTTTATACCCTTGCAAAAGATGTTTTTGAAATGACAGAGTTTAAGAACGCTTACAAAAAAATCAAAAACTTTTGTAACTAAAACCCATTTTCCGACAGATAAACATCTGATTTCGACCAAATTTCGCGAATCTTTTTGAAAACATATCAAATTAACAATCGCCAAGTTTAAGAACGATAAAATTGAAAACAAAAAGTTTTTCTCACTAAGACTCATTTTCCGTCCGATAAGTCCTATGGCAGCCTGAAGATATAGTCATCTGATTTCGACCAAAATTTTTCAATTTAGTTTGAAAGCGTTTAATATTAATAATCACCGACCTTAAGAACGATTTACTTGGAAAAAAAAAAATTATTTTTACTAAGACCCATTTTTCGACCGATCGGTCCTATGGCAGCTATAAGATATAGTCATCCGATTTTGATCAAAGTTTGCAAATCTGTTTGAAAGCAGATAATATTAACAATGACCGTGTTTGGGAACGCTAACATTAAGAACAAAAAAGTTTTTCTCACTAAGACCCATTTTTTGACCGATGGTTCCTATGGCAGCTATAAGATATAGTCATCCGATTCGGTCGGTTCCGACATATTAGCAGCGTGCAGTAAAAAGAAGACTATCTGCAAAATTTTAGCTCGATAGCTTTAAAACTGAGAGACTAGTTCGCGTAGAAACAGACGGACAGACAGACGGACAGACAGACGGACAGACAGACGGACGGACAAAGCTCAATCGACTCAGCTCGTCGCCCTGATCAAGAATATATATAGTTTATGGGGTCGGAAATGAATATTTCTATGCGTTGCAAACTTCTGGGCAAAATTATAATACCCTTTGCAAGGGTATAAAAAGCAACAAAAGAAATCACAAAAATTGTTTTATACAATTGTGATTTGGCGACCTTTCTAATTGTAGAGGTAGATGAATGTTAAACCGGCTTGAGGTCTGGGTGATTGAAAGAACAATTTGATGTTTCTTTTTTCCTATATATTTCGGTTGCTCTTCTTCAACCGTCTTCAGGGCAACAAATTGTTAGAAGTCTACACTGTGTAACGTAGAGTTTTAAGCTGTAGTTTTCATTAAAAACTCTCTAAAACTATGTTTTGCCTATATTACAAAGGTAGACTTATAAAAGTTGCAGACGTTCAATATTGCGCGACATTCCTACTCAGTAAGCAGTGGCTTCCCTAGCATGCCTGTACTGATTTGCTTAGGGACCGCGCATCTGGCCACAAAATGCTCTACATCCTCTCGTTCTTGCAAATTGTTTAGAGTAATGTCTTCATTCTGATGGTGCAGTTTGTAGTTGAAGCTTAGCATTTCAACTCGGAACTTGAAAATGTTCGATATCATCAATGATCCAAATCTATCTTGGAAGTAAGTGTTTTCTGCCATATTGTTGTTTAGTGTCGAGTAGGAGGTTTTCCAAGTGCTCCATCTTGCCACCTGTGCCTTATTGTGTTTTAAAAACTTTTAATAATTTCATGATGTTGCTTCCCATTGGCTTCGATCCCCAAGTTTCAGCTCCGGGTTATACTCTTATGACTGACTCTCCACTGTTGAAAGCATTGTGATTCGATAGCGAGCATATACTTTGCAATGATTTTGGAATATCTATGTAGGATGGGGAGTGCGACGAGGGGTGTTATTCCACTTAGACACTCTCCAGATTTCACTTATATCCCTATTGCTACATCTACTACAAGTATTGTCTTACAACTATTGTACTACATCTATTGTGGCGACTATATTTACACTTACCATGACGAGTAGTATGTATAAGCGATTACTTTACAGCAGAGCTCGCAAAATATGGTCAACTTATTTTTTCTGCTCACCGAAATGACAGGGACAAATTTGACAGACAATTTGCTTACTCTCTTAACAGAACACTTGATTTTGTTTTTCTATTGGTTTCTCTATCATAGTTCTAGATGAGAGAAACAAACAAAGCTGTCTAAGAGCTTGATGGGAATAATTTCGTTCGGCTCTTAGCAGCTGAGCATAAGCAACTGAGCAAAACAAGCCAGGTGTCAGCGCAAAGTGTCTTTTTAGTTGTTGTTGTTGCGCTAAGTTTTTGCTTTTTCGTTATTCTTTCAAAGAGAAAAAGTTAAAAATTAACACACAAGCACGCATACACACTTGCAGTTTACTAAGGCACACTCGCAACACACATATCGCGGAAAAGACACTTTCGGCAGATTCTGCCTTGGTCTCATGGAAACTCAAAAAGTAAGCGAAAAAGATTTACGTTGATTGAGCAGAGAGCACATTGAGAAAAAACAGATCTTAAATACATATCATTTCGTTTCCCTTTTCCATCGTGTCTGTAAAAAGAGATCAGTCATTTATAGACCTTAATTGCCATCTCTAACGTTGCTAGCCAAGTTTACAGATCGATTAACAAACCTGCCAACAGTTTTCAAACAAAAATATCGTGAAGCCTAGTTGCAGGACCCGGAGTATAAGGCTTGGTTTCGGAAGTATGAATTTGATACCTCTCGACTTTACTGCAGTTATTGAAAATGCACAATATAACAGTGGAAACTTCTTAAAATTGGTTTTTTTGAAACCTCTTCTAAAATGCCACCAATTAAGTTAAGTTTTTTCACAGTAATGACACTGACGCGACCGGCTTGCTGAAAGATCTTCTAATGGCTATCAATTCGTTAAGAAAATGGATTGTTCCATCGGATACTAATATTAACACAATATAAGTTGACGATTTTTGAGAAATTTGTTGTCAAAGATTTATATTATAGATTTGAGTGAGAGAAGCAAATTAAAATACTTTAGATGGATAGCGAAGGATGCTACACAAAATTCTTAGTTAGTCTTATAAAGCATTTATATATTTTAATATATTTTCAATATAATTTTCATTAGCTCAGCACTATATTTCACATAAATAGGGCTGCCGTTTAAAAGCAATCAGATTTGAAACTGTTCAAAATTGTTTCTATTTATATGAAATATAGTGCCGAACTAAATTTTTATCTCATCTGAGAATAGGCCATTACCTGAAAATCTCACCATTCTTCAACAAATTGACGTATTTTCGGTTCACTACATTTAACGATCTAAAAACAAAGCACTATTCCCATTTTGGAAGAATTTTCGGTAGAAGATATTGGGGAAAATAGAGGTTCAATATAATTTTAAATAAGGTTAGCCATTTTCGACGGACCCATGTTTTTTTTAAAAAGATTAAAGAAAAACACAATTTTTCCTTTTCGTGATAAAAATCACTTAATTGGGTTCAATAAGATTTGTTTACATCACTTTTTAAATATGATATCTCGTAAATAGTGAGCGTCTACGGCGTATTGAGCCCGTTTTGCAGCATTTTTCATTGTTAGTGCCAACATTTTGGCCGGAATGGCGGCTATTTCTTTTCGGATATTGTTTTTCAGATATTCGAGGGTCCTTGGCTTGATGATGTAAACCTTTGATTTCAAATAGACCCACAAATAGAAGTCTGGAGGCGTCAAATCTGGTAAACGCGGCTGCCAGTCAAAATCACCATTATTTAACATCTCATTTTTGACGATTGTAGCGCGGCTTGTGTGTGGTGGAGTGCCATCTTGTTGAAACCAGTAGTTCACCATTCGCTTTTTTCATCGTGAAGATTTTTTGAATCTCTTGAGGATTTTCAGTTACAAAAACACAGCAATTTTGTTTTTGTACCGTTCCGTTCAACGTGAAATAAGCTTCATCGGTCTTGATGATTTTGCACGTTGAGTTTTCACAATTGACTTGTTTTGTGAAATGTAAATTTCAACAATCTGAGAGCGTTAGCGTGGCGTGTACTGTTCCATAGTAATAATCTACTTGTACAGATGCTTCAAACGTGCTATGTAATTAGTCGATCTGGCATCGCTGTCAAAATTTTTAGTGTTGCCAGAAGGGTCCGTCGAATATGGCCAACCCTGTACATTTAGTGAAATGGGAGAACAACTGAAGTTACGCTGAAGTTGAGTATGTCTTCAGACAGGCTAATATCGTAAAAACCAAGCTCAGAAATCGAATGAACGAAAGAACGGGCACAACTGAGGCTTACGACAAAAATGAGTGAAAGGAACTTCATCAGAAAGATGATATATTAAATATATTTGAATAATAAAATTACATAAATAATAAGAAGCGCATGGCCCTTTTTTCACCTTTATTTTGTCGAAAAAAACAGTGTTTTTTTCCCCACCGTCCAGCCAGAAGCAGCTTTTTTCTCGGCAAAAGCTGGCAGCACTGCCTTACAGTAAAGAGCGAGAAAGAGTGAGGCTGAAGCCAAGAACTTGGTCTATATAGTTGCACAGTTTCTGAGCTATTAGCATCAACCGAACCTTCTCCAGAACTTTTTAGGTTTTCAGCCTTGATCAGAATAATATCCCTTGAAAGATTTAGGGCTTAAAACGAGTCCTTTCCCCCCCATAATTAGATCGATTTAGTTACACTCTAAGCTTAACTAATTTTAACCTTCAGCATTTGCCCTGTCACTTAAAACGATAACAAAAATATTTGTATGAAATCAGCTATTTACATGGTTGACTGCTTGCCATTGACTTATCAATATGTCAAAACATATTACGCTCTATAAAATTGTTTGCTAATTTTAATGAACATAAAATTGTTGTGTTCTCATGAAAAGACCCCACAGGGCCAAACTAGCAGCAACAATATTTTCGGAGCGCAAATGCATATGATTGTGGTAAAATATATAAATTTGATGAACGAGATGAATGTCACTTTGGGGTAATTACAAAAATCAAATTTCACAATATTTGCAACATATCAGATGAAGCGTAATTGACATTGACATTTCGGAGGGCGGGTTCATTAAAAATGGCCTTAAATATGGAAAATATGAAATCCAAAAATAGTTGCCACATTTTATGTTTTTTTTTGTGTTCGTAAATAATTTACAGATTGGTCATTTTCCAGTTGGATGAATATTTGATTTCCACCAAAACGTTAAATAAGCTTGTCTCCTTTCGCCGCAAGACTAAATATAAACACACATGCTGACTCCTCGACTCCTGCGGACAATGTTGCAATGTTGTTGATGGGCATAAATATTTCAATTAATGTTTGCCTCGTCCAGGTGGAGTGCACAGCCCCATCTCAAAACAATGCCTTTAACAAAAAAACAAAGATGGAAACCTTTCTTTCTTTCTTTCCGCACTTTTCGCGTCTCATTTGCCTTTCGGCCTTTTAATGGCTTCCCTTTGCGTTGTTGTAATGCGTGGCACGCGTTTTATACAAAATAAATATTGCATACTTTACGGCAGTGAAGCAAGCAGCGTTGACTTTTCGTCACTGCCGTTGGCTTTTGTGTGCCTGAAGTATTTTCGTCTTTTATGACCCAAAAGCAGCAGCAACAGCAACAACAATGTTCATTATGTTATCCGTTGTGCAAATTTGTCTCGACTCTCCACGCTACATCCACATCCACCTGGCCCTCTTTCGGCAGCTTGTATTTGTATTTTTCCCACGATATTTAACATGTGGCATTGATTTAACGGCCTGTCGTTTCGTTGGGCAACGCAGCAAACGCCAACTGCCACGACGACGAGCTGTAAACTGAAATCGCTTATAGTCGAGTGGAGTCAAGTGTTGACCTAAATTAATTGTCGAATAGGTGCAAAAAAGGATAGCATGAATGGATAAACAAAGGCAAAACTTTGGAGTAAGTTGAGTAAGTAAGCATACAAAATTTCAACAGAAAATATAAATTATATTTTTAAAAAAATTGTTATACCCTTCTAGAGGGTATATTAAAATTGTCCATATGTTTGTAACTTGTAGAAGAAAGCATCTCCGACCACATAAAGTTTATATATTCTTGATAAGCACAACGAACTGAGTTGATAAAGGCATGCCTGTCCTTCAGTTTCTATGCGATCTCCTCCGTCAGTTTAAAAGCTATCTTAACCAAACATTGCACGAAGTCGTTTGGTTCAAACACGCTGCATATAGGAACTATCGGTCGAAAAAGTAGAACTAGTGAGAAAAACTATTTTGTCTTGAACGCGAACGTCCCTGAACCTCATATTTATCAGTTTTTCATAGTTCCACCAAGTTTTATTAAAATCGGACAAATATATCGTATAGCTGCCATACAAAAGTTAGGTCTGAAAAAAAGTCTTAGTGGAAAAACCTTTTTGGTTTTCAATGCTATCGCTCCCAAACTTGTTATTGATCAATACTGTATGCTACCCCACAATTCTGCCAATATTGATCCAAATCGGATGACTAAATCATATAGCTGCCATAGGCACGAATTTTGAGAGGAGTTTGGTCAAAATCTGATGAGTGTATCATATAGCTGCCATATAACAAACCTGCAAGCGAATGGTCAAAGTAGTGGCGCAATCCATTGCTGAGTTTGGGAAATAGCTCAGCTAAGAATGTTCGACGAAAATCATTTAAAGCCTTAATTTATATAAATTATACAAGCTACAAGGGTATATAAACTTCGGTCGAGCCGAAGTTAGCTTTCCTCTATTTTTTTTGTTTCATATTAATCTATCTGGATGAGCAGCCCAGGGGATCCAAATATCACGAACTTGGCTTTAGCCATTACATACATATGTAAGAAAGTCGATCAAAACTTTCTAGAACTATGTGTAGACATACTAAACTGAGATTGAGTATGTCGCAATAGAAATGAAATTAGTAATTTCTCCCAATTCCAATCCGTCTGGTTTTTACATATACGAACCGGTTCCCCGAGGTTCGGTCCAGCACCGGTTTGCAGCCTTGATTCTGATAACATTGTGGTTTGTTATTCCCCACTTGTACATGTGGCTCCGCAGTCTGCAGTGGCTCGTGTAGAGCACTGTCAGAATCCTGAGGGCATTCTTTCCTTGTTGGGTAAACTTTTGGAACCATTTAAGTTTATGGTTCACTATTAAAGCCTTAGCTTGTCTTATCACCCGGGTGTTTACACAAAAGGCTGTTCTAAGCATATTCTTTTGCTTTCTAAGGAGACTTTTTATGGAGTGTTGGCCTATGCCGCAGTAGGGATCCGGACCAAGCATTGTGGTGGCTGGACCCTTGCGTGCCAATTTGTCGGCCAATCCGCTTCCGGGGATATTGTTATGTCCCGGATGTTGCTGCTGCCTAATTGGTCCAATTTGTTCTTTGTCTCTAAGACTAGCTTAGAGGTGAACCTGCTGCTTGGCTATATGAAAGGATAGCTATTTCTCTATTATGGTTATTCTTTCCCATATTAAGATCTGCACCATTGCCTCAGATCTTTTCGTTTCCGGTCCTTCTACCCCAAGTGCAGTTCCTAGGGGAGTCAGAGACCCGTCTGAGCACTGAATTTTGTGTGATTGCATTTTATATGTTTCGTCTAGTGAGATCCATTCCCTCTTATTACTTTTGTGTACAGTGAAGTTCCTGTCAAAGTGGTACTCTGCCACCATTTCGTCTCTGGGTCGGAAGATTATAGGGATTTCCTTCTCCAGGTTCTCAGAGCCCCTTAGGTTTACCATGTGGTTTCTACCCACTCCTTCTGCTGTTAGTCCAAGCAGTGCTGCTTTTCTCTTCAGGCAGATGGTATGGTGAAGTGGTGTTAACTCCATCAAAACCTCTAATGCCGCTGTCGGACTGGTTATCTGTTGTCAAAGACTACGCCAAGATATATGATCTCTTTTTCTGGTGTAATGAGGCTGCCAGATAGGCTTATTGGCCACATTCTACTTAGCTTGTATTTCCACCTTCCACCAATCGGACGTCACATTCAGTCCCCTCTGGACTATGACACATAGGGTTACTTCGTATTATCCTCTCTTAAGGATGACAATGTCATGTCATCCTGTTATGCCCAGGGACTCGAGTCTCCCTAGGAGCTCATCCACAAGTAGGAGAGTGGGGGGAGAACTCCTCCCTGAGGGCATCGTCTAGTTGTAGTTACTGTGATGGTTTCTTCTCTGCATCGTAGAAGTGAACCCATTCTAGACAGTACTATGTGTGGTCAAATGCTCCCTTAATGTCTAGAAATGCGCATAAAGCCACTTCCTTGTCTTCTGTTGTTTTCTCGTGCATCTTCCCGAGTTGATACAATGCCGTGTCGGTGCTGTGTTGGTTGGAGGGGTGCCTCCTTTAGCAGCGTACTTCGTATGCTATTGTCCACTAGCTTTTCAATCGTTTTCAATAAAAACGATGTCAAGGTGATGCGTCTGAAGGACTTGGGGTTAGTAGGATGAATATTACCCTTGCTCTGCGCCAAGCACGTGGGATATACCCAGTTGCCATACTGCTGGTCATGATCTTCCTGAGGATTGGTAGGAGTATTTCCTTTCCTTCTTGCAGGAATGCTGGAATGTTCCAATTGCCCACTTAGTCTACCTGTGTACACAACTTTCTTGGCTTCTGCCCAGTTGGAGACACGAGGGTGATAGCAGTACTCTTGCTCGTCACATTTTTCCACGGGGATGTTTCCCGGGAAGTGAGTGTCTAGCAAGTAGGATGTCGAAAATATTATCGATATATCGATATTTTTGCCCAAAATGACTAATATCATTATCGCATATTTTTCCGAGGCGTTATATCGGAGATCGAATATTTTTTGGTGATATTATTTGGTGATATTTTTGTAGCCGTTTCTTGTGCTCTGGACATGTAAAGCAAAATGATTAAAAGTTATTTTATTAAAGTTGATGCACAGAAATCGCAGTGAACTGTGCAATAAAGTTTTAAAGACCAGTGGCAACTTAACAAACATTAAGGCGCACTTAAAGTGTTTTAATGATATTGACTTCTGGGAATTTGTGAGAATTTTCATTTACCGTTGATTACCATGGATCGGGACCCCATTTAGTTCTGAATGGAAGAGAAAGACGCTTTGCCAGTGCTTTCTGACTTGGCATTGTCATATCTTATTACAACGGGAAGCTATAAAAAGTGTGGTTTCTGACACCAGAAGCCGAATGACCGATGAGCACATAACTCACTGTCTAACGATTATTGGTAAAATCAGAAGTTTTTATTTTTCTTAGATTTAACTGAATAAGCTTTTTCTGACTTGTAGTTCGAATGCTCCATTTTGAAAGATGATGAATTTAAAAAGTAAACACTTTTTTCGGTCCATAAATATAAAATCATGAATTAGTTTGCAGAACTTCTTGTGTTATAAATGAAATAAAAAAATAAATATCTTTTGTTAATAATGTTAAAAAAAATCGGTATTTTTTACACCAAAATATTTATATCGAATGATACTTTTTCTATATCGTCAAAAATATCGATATAGATATTTTTGAAATATCCGACAACCCTACTAGCAAGAGACGTACTCTCTCCTTGTTGCTCACCCGTCCGGACTTTTCTTGACCAGGACTCTATGTAATCTTGCTTCTTTTTTCGTGTCTTCAATTGACTCGCAGAATTTCCTATAACTATTTCTTTTGGCTTTCCTAATCTCACTATTTTATAGTGTTAGGGCCTGCTTGTATTTCTGTCAGTCCCCATTTTTTTGGCTTTATTAAAAAGAATTCGGGTCTTCTCTCTGAGTTTCTCCAGGTAGGTTAGGTATTTTGATAAAATTCTAAGTAGACAAATTGGAGGAACTATGAGAGCAGCTATTGGAAGTAGATTGAGCAGCTCTAGAAGCTCTGTGCCTGCTTTGCTCCGATTGCTCCGAGTAATTTGATAGTAGTTTTTTGTATGCTTTTGACAAAATCGACAGCACGGAGCATAGCAATAGTGTTTCAGATTTGATTTTGAGCTCACGCTACTGCTCTGCTATTTTCACATTCAGAGCAGGAGCAAGAGCGGAGCATATTTTTGGCTGTGCACATTAAACTCTGGTATTAATTCAGTTCCACTGCAGTGAATCAAGAGTATTAGTTTAATGAAGATTTTCATAAAAGTATTATGGCCAATCTGAGCTTTCATTAAATTTTTAATACCCCATGCAGGTGCAATTATGGCCTTGGAAACGAATGAAGATTATGTTTGTTGTTCCCACCAAAATAGTTTAATTTAGAAATATCAATCAAATGTGCAATCAACACTTTTACTGCTTGTGAATTCCAAAATCGAGTAAGAAACTTTTTGTACCTTCGGTATGTTGTATACAAACACATTTTTTGGGAGTCATGTACCACATTTTGTGGTGATACCTGTAATTTATCTTGATGCGTCGCATCAGTGCACCCAAAAATAAAGTTGCTAACCCATGTGAAAAGATATTGTTGTGTCGAATGCGCCCTCTCATACTAAAAATTAAAAAAAGTAAGCTCACAGCTAATTAGACCCCCGACCATCAAGTGCCAATAGCCATTACATGTTGCAGTCAAGCGTTTAAATGGCCAAAATATTTCAAAGCTAATGTGCCGTTATATAATTGACTGTAATTTGAAGCAAATTTTACCCCTCTTTTCCGTTTTTTTTTTATTTAGGTTGTGGTTGGTAATCAAGCCCCAAGATTTGCATACATTTTGGGTAAGCGCAAAAGCCGCATAATAGGGCAATCAATCATGAGGTCTGACTTTTATTTTATTGAGAATAAAAGTAATTAAAAACCAAAGAAAAGCAAACATCTGTTCGAGATACCCAAAAAAAAGAGAAAAATAAAAAAGAAATCTAGCAAATATGTAAAGTGGACACGAAGGAATTTTTTGAAAATCAAATTGCCATGAGTGGCAAGAACTTTGCCAGGCCAAAGGCAGCAAAGCAAAGGCAATACAATACAGTGAAAAGCTTTTAGGTTAAATAGCCAATATTCCGAGGGAGTTGGGAAGGCCAAAGGAAGATGCTTAGTTTTTCTTTTTGGTAGGTAGGCAAATGGCAAATGACTGTCAATAATTTTAAAAAAGTTGTAAAATGAACGTGAGGAAAATGTAAAAAAAGGGAAATAAAGTAAAAAATATGAATCAGACTGGTAAAAGTATAAGGCAAGAATGAAATGTAAAAACTTGAATATTAAAAACAAAAAATAAACACAATACGTATGCTAAAAAATTGTTAAGATACTATAGTATTTGTTCAAATAAAACAATAGTTTCAATTGAAATTAGAAGAAAGTTAAAAGCTTTTTTACATATCAGCCGCTACAACTTGTGTTATGAATTAAGAACATTGTTTCTGATTGAAGCAACAATTTATCAAACGTCACATGCAGCACTCGGGAAACTATCAGTACCATCCCAACGAAAACACTAAATACCATTTTTCATCTTTTTCCTCTAGACTTGATTTATAAACAGATACCGAGCATTACGGCCCTGGGATTAAGAAATTGTGAAGCATAGAACGCGGGTAACTCAGGACACTCAACAATACTCAGCCATTAAACCGTGGTTATAACAGATTAAGTGGATGCTGAAATATACCTCTCCCGCAAAACTACATTGTGAGCTTCGGGTCTAGTGATATTTCCGACACGCGCCCTTTTCTAGTAAATTTATGAGGATTGTGCATTTCACTGCAGCATCAGTACTGGAACGTATAGAATCCCAAGTCTTTTCCGAAATTTGAAGAGACAATATTTTTTTAATAAAAGTCTGCGACATATGTCCCGTCTCGTTGAACCAAAATAAAAACCAAAAAAAGATAGTGTGTCATGGGAAAATTTGCTCATGCATGTAAATCTGTAACTGCTTTGTTTTTTTTTTTGTTGCACACACACACACACATCCTACATTTCTGTGTGTAACATTTGCGTTTGCTCTTGCTTTCATTCTCACGCTCCCGCTCCCTCCCTCACTCTTTTACCCGCTTCCACTCTTCACCACTCGTCCACCTTTTTCACTCCCTTTTCACCGCCCCTCTCTCTTTGCTCAACACGCTCTACCTAATTTGAGTTAGTGTGCATGTTTTTTTGGTTTACACACACACACATTCTACATTTCTGTGTGTGACGTTTGCTCTCGCTCTCATAGCTTCTACAAAGAGCTATCTGTCATATAAACTAAGAAATAACGGTGTAAATTGTCAGTTTATCTGATACATAGCAGCTATATGGAAGAAGAGAAATCGGCTCTAAATGTGATACGCAAAGCTTTTTGAATTTGCGAACTTTTATACGCTATCATTGAAAATGTATTAGTTTCAAATTAATACTTTTGCGTATCAAATTAATATTCTAAGGATCAATTTAATACCCCAAATATCAATTTGATAAAGAAAACTTCCGGTTCTTATTTCAATTTGAGACAACGCATGTCAAATTGATATTGATTTAAAATTATTATTATGATCTAAGCTCAATGACAAAGTAGAAGGGGGGAGTATTCTCCAGATATGGAAATGTTATTCCGGTTCCCTGATCATTGCAGTATGTACCAAGTAGAGTTGGTGGCTACCTACACTCATGATTGAAGAAGGGAACATATACATTTACTTAGATAATGAAGCAGCTCTAAGGACGCTTGACAATGCCAAAACGCTCACGAAATGTCATAGATCCTTAAATGCGATCGCTCGGTAGCTCCGTATCCATCTCATCTGGGTGCCTGGACACCGCAACATTGAGGGAAACGAGTCAGCCTACAAACTGGCTAGACAGGGCACTACCATCCAGCTCCTCCCCCTCCAGCTTGATAGGGATGCCCTTGGCCTAGTACAAGCTAGTCACAAGGAATGAAAAAATTTAAAAAAAACCGCCTGGCTACGGAACGATGGAATAACCTTCCAATTAGCGCTGTAGCTAGAGCCACTGGTTGGTTTACTTTCAACCTAAAACGTACTAATAGTCTGTTGCGCCAATATAAAGATAACATCTCACTTCTAGACGGGGCCCCAATGGGTCACTGCTTTATCAGCAAGCATTCAACAGATTTTGGCGTCGCTCACAAAGACTTCTGTATACAGAATACTGAGTTCAAGTCCGAAATACTTGATTTTATCTCACTGTGTAGAAGCTGAATGTGTGAGGAAGACTAGTAGACATTAGTGTTGAGTAAAGGTTGTTCATTTCAGTTAAACCTGTTCACTTGTTCTTTTTTTCTAAGTGAGTCAACTCACACAAATTGCTCACTTGTTTAGTTGTTCACACAACTGAATGTGCGTCGTTTACTCTCGCGCTCACTCTCCCGCTCTCTCTAGCGCTCTTAGCAAAAGCACTTTTGCAAAATGTTGGCTGACAGACCAAGGCATACAGAACAATTCACAGAGCAAGATATACAGAACAGCTCACAGAGAAAGACAGACAGAACAACTCTCTCAGGAAAAGAGACTGAACAGCTCTTAGAACAACTCAGAGCAAAATAGACTAAGCAAGATTTGCTGAACAAAAATTACCAATAGAAGAAGAACATGTTCACTTGTTCAGTTTAAAGAACAACTCAATTTTGTTCACTCACTCATGAACAACCCACTGCTCAGCTCTTAGTAGAAGGAGACCCCTTTCTACTCAGCCTCTCGGAAGTATCTGAGATAGTTGGTTATGGCCGACGGCATATTTCATATGAGAGCTAGAGCAAAAATAAACGAGGTTGTTCGTGTCTCTATTTCCATTACTCTTGTGCGGAGTATCTAAACAAACTCACTAACACATTCATTTGTAGCCTTAAGCTCACAATCACAGTGCTGCTCATCACTCTTAAGAGCCTTGAGCCAAAACAGAACAGTGAACGCTTATTTTCCCATAATACGCTCCCCATCGAGCTGGTTTAGTTTTAGAAATGTACAAATGTGTCCCTGAAATTTGTATATTCAAAACAACTCACAAATGGCAACCCCTTCCTACACATTATCCTCTCTTACCTTGGCAGTCGCAAAGACATCGCTTATCTCAGTAGACAAAAACAAAAATGGAAGCTGGCAACACAAATCATCATCATTATAAGTTGCCTCGAATGTTTTTAGTAATTGCTATTTACACATTTTTCGCATGATTTGTCAATTTTAATGAGCATTGTTTGTGCGCAGCAGCAGCAGCTTCAAAATAATCTGGCCAAATAGACAACACCAAGGTCAGGTCCAGGCCCGAATGTGCCAGTATGGGAAAAACTACGCATTTGCAACCTCTGTCATGCCGAGGCATTTGCATTTGGTTCAAATTGAATTCGTTCATGATTGATTACGTATACGCCTCGTCGGCCCCCTCCATTTTGGCTGCCCCTAAATGTAGGCAGACTTTTTTGAAGCATCATCCAGCATCATGCCTTCTCAGAATTCGCTCACATTTTGTTTTCAATTTCGATTTAGCTGCGTTCTCGCGCCGTTCCCCGAAATGTTTACACAAAATATTCTTTTGGCATTGAACTTTTATTGAGTTATGTTTTTTTTTTTTTTTTGTGTTGATGTTGTTGGTTTGAATTGTGGTTAATTTTGTTTGGTTTGCGTGTGCGCGTTCCTGTTGCTTTTTTCCCAATCATTTGACAGGCTGATGAAGCGCAGGCAATCCCTATTGTGAGCGGTGTGATGCCTGCTTTTGTTAATTTAATTAATTTTTGGGCGGGGTACTTTGATTTTGGATTGACTTTAGCTTGGCATTCGTTGACTTTTGTGTACAAAAAGGTAACAAGAGTTCAGTTGATTTTGGAAATGTATTTGTTGGAATGTCAGTGATTCGGTGGCTCAAAGAGGTCTTTAATCACATGTTGGAATTACAAAGTGGGGTTTTGTCTGAAATTAAACAGCGGCTTCTGTTCGGTTCGCTGGTTCACGCTCAGTGATTCCTGCGCTTTTTTTCAGTGGTTCACGCATTATTTGTGCTAAGCAAAAATAAACAACCTGAAGTTCAGCGGTGAGTTCAGACCAAAAAAAATGGGAATTGTTCAAATTTATTACGGATTTCAGTAAAGTTTTCAGTACTAACCATGAAATTCTTCCTTGTGTTCAGTACTGACATATATAAGTAAAAGAAGCGAAGGTCATGAAGTAATAGCAATAGTAATAACAGACAGGGCCTGTTTATATGGCCAAAGATGTTTTCATCTGGCTGTTACATATTGCATATGGGCATTTCCAAAAATATGAAAATCTTGGATTTTTAAAAAGCTTGTTCTATATTTGGGTAGCACTTAAGTAGCACTTTAATTAGCAAAAACAATGACATCAATCGATCATAAGGAGTTAAATACATATATGCTGGCGTGACGTTACACAAAACGGAAGTGGGTTTTGACGTGTTTTACAAAAATGCAAAACTCTGCGAAATGGGCGAAGCTTTATGTATACAAACTTTTTCGTATGATTTGAAATAATACAAGTTTGTTTTCCAGGTTATCTTATTCAAAAATGTTTGCCCAATTTTTTTTTATTTACATAAGTATCTGACGTGACGTTACCTGACGTTACGTTACTTAAATTTCCTCATTATATTTTTGTTGTTTTTGTTATAATATAAAGCAGAAACTTACAGTTAATTGCAATCATATAGTTTCTCAAGGTTATTATTTTTTAACTCTTTGTACCCTTAGAAATAGTTTAGAGACCAAAAACGAATGCAATCTAAAGGCATTTTTATGACAACAAAACGTATTCAAAGAGAAAAAAGTCGCTTGCACGACTTTGCATTCAACAATCTCGAAATGGGTTATGAATATGTTTAAAATTGGCTCATATTAGTTCATTTTGATTATTTCCCCATGAAAAAATTATAAAATAGAGTGTTTTCAAGTACTACCGGTATACTTAATAAGCTCGTGTACCTTTGGTACCGAGTTGATTTTATACGCTTATTCTGTTATGTCCTTTGTTATAGTTTATGATTGTATTCAATATTTCTATATTCAGTAATTTCAAGCCTTATTGTAACCCTCTAACAAAAATATAATACTGTACTAGTTCTCTTTACTGTTTAAGCCATCCAATTGTTTTAAACAAAAAGAAAAAAATAAAGCCCTCAGTTGAACAATGTACTACCATCTGTTATTGTCAAACTTTCCACATTTTTATCTTATGGATATTTTTATATGCAAATTTGTTTTATTGATGTGTTGAATGCCCATGAAAGTTTTAATATTTGCTTGGTAAAATTTAAAGTGTAGCACTTTATGCAATGTTATTTTTCTACCTTGACAAAAAAAAATAAGCGATAAATTGAGACCAGCAAAGCAAGAGATTGTATGGACTATGCAGTGAGTTATTGCACCCAACGTGAGGTTAAGGTGATTTCTTATTTGCTGGAGCAATTAATTAGCAGGAGGTTTAACTATTTTGAGAAAGATAAATTTCATTCTGGCTGATTAAATCAGGGCTGCAAACCGATTCGGAGTCGGAAACCGAATCTGAACCGTAGATTTGAAGCATGAAAATGGATTAAAGCAAGGAATCAAACCGGATTCAAAACCGGAATCGTGTACCGAAAAGAACCCATTACAACATAGAACCATAACCGGAACCGGAACTCATATTTTTAATTTTTTGTATACCAGTATCCGAGAACCGATATTCTTGGAACCGAAATGAATGAAAAGAACCTAAACATTGTACCAGTACAGTTTCGGTTCTGAATGCCACAACTAGACTGCAAAGCGAGCAATTAATTTTGATGCGAATTTTACGCAATTTGGCTAAATTGTAAGTTCCTGTGGCATTTTTATACTACGCTACCCTCTAAACAGAAAATTACTTTGGCAGATATCTATCAAGATTTTTATCCATTTCTGTTGAAGTGCAACTAAATGAGGAATACAGATCTAGTACATACTTTATTTAAAAGTGGAGACGAAGTCGATTCAAATATCGCTCTCTTACTTCAATACTGTCATTAAAAGCCCTAACCATTTTTAATTCGAACACCACTCAATTTCAGCAAAGTGTTCAGTATTAAACATTTTGTAGATAAAGGTAGCTGCATCTACATGTTCATATTTTTCTGAAAGGTTGTTAAATTATCTTTTATTTCATATTTATTTTGGTACAAAAACTTAATGAAAATAATATTTAAACTTAAATTAAATGTGACCACTTCATTGATGACTTAATTTATGCCAACCATTTTAAATTCGTACAGCAGATAATTTTACTTTTTAAAACTGAGTAACGTCTCCCTTATTTTTTATAACAGCTTCTATCCGATTTTTCATAGAATTTACCAAGTATTGACACTCCCCAGAAGTAGTCGAGCTCCAAATTTCCTAAATTTTCGACTTTAAATCGCTTAGAGTGCGCTGTGGCTCATTTCTGAGTTTTCTTTTCATTAATGCCCAGAGACTTTCTATTGGGCTCAGGTCAGTGCTGGATGATGGCCAATCAAGAACGTCAATTTGATTTTGTTGAAGCCAAGTTTTCGTTTTTTTTAGCAGTATGTGGTGATGCACCGTCCTGCTGAAAGATATATTCACCACAATACAGCCAGCTATTGGTGCTGCAGGTATGAGATGAATTTGTAAAATATTGATGTAATTTTCAGCATTTACGGTTCCATCTATAAAGTGAAGCTGTCCTACTCCTTTTACAGAAATGCATCCCCATACCATAACACTCGCAGGAAATTTTACTGTGCGCTTAAGACAGTCTCTATTGTACATATGCATCCGTTTTCTTTCGTATTAACTAACATTTTCTGATACATACATCCGACTTACATTCATCATCGAAACTAATAGCATTCCACTGTCTTTGTACCCAGTTCCGCCTTTGTTTTTGCCCATAGCAAAAAAAAAGACATACAAAAAAAAAGTCATGTTACATGAATATATACTATAGCAGATAACCCCTGGGGTACGAGCCTACTCGCCGGTTTATATCGAATGCTTGCCGAAGCCATGCATCACTGTATGTTAGAGATAGATACACTCACATTTTCGCTCTATATGCTTGGAGTACCCTATACTACAATATTAGTGATGTTTACCTTACTTTGTAGAAACTATAACCTATAGTTTTCATTTGCAGGCGCGTCCATTCACGTTTAATAGGTGTGCCAATACTTGTCAGACCAACTCGATGCTATTTCTCGCACTGTGCTTCTACGACTTTGTTTTATTATAGCAGACAACAGCCCTTTTATCTCGAAGGGTGATTCTAGAAACTCGAACCCTTGTGTACAACATTATTGTTATTATTGCCATTCTTTTTAAAGTTTTTCAGAATACTTTTGCACGGTTAATCTCGGAACCTAAAAACATCTTTTGATATTTTCCGATAGCTCTTGCCTGAATTGAACTTATCAGTAATTAACCGCCAAATTTCTTCACAAACTGGCCTACCACCTGCCATCGCACAAAAATAAATCAAATTAACAAGAAGAAGCGCATGTTTTTGGTATGTCACTTCTCATTGTTCTACATAACCTAGTTCTCCTGCGTGTTTGTTTGCATTTTTATTTTTGCAATTTCTTTTGATAAATCTAATCAGCTGTACGAGTTAAAAATGGTCGGTATTATTTCGTACATTAATGCAGTGGTCTTATTTAATAAAAATTAAAATTATGTTTTCGTTAATCTGTGTTACACGTTATATACGAAATAAAAGATAATTAAACAACCTTTCAGAAAAATATGAACATGAAGGTGCACCTACCTTTATTTCCAAAATGTTAACTACTGAACGTAGCACTTTGTTGAAAATAAGTGATGTACGAATTAAAAGTGGTTAGGGCTTGTAATCCAAATAAACGATATTGCAAAAATAGCGCTTAAAGCTCTCAATGTATTCCACCCAGCGAAAATACATCTTTTAGTTTCTAGTCAATCCAATAAAAAAATTTTCAAAATACTCAAAGAAATTCGAAAATATAACGATATCGTCTGCAGGGCAAATGAAATGTGTCGCTCTTGTTGGATTATGAAAATGAACCAGTAAAATGAAATAACCACATTCTCATCTCACTAGGAGAGTATTGAAGATATCAAAATGCAAAATTTTTAACCATTTAGTACACTATATTTCGAATATTTCTGAATTAGAAACTCAAAAATAGTGTTTCTTTGAATTACGATATTCTCAAAGTTTAATACAAATAGTTCAGTATAATCACAAATCAGTTTAAAGGCATCTATCAAGATTTCGCTAAGCATTAAACGTTTACAAAATAATAAAGATGAAAATTCGACAAAGGGTTCTGAATTGTAAGAAGTATCAAAAGCTCTTTTTGCTGTTCCAACTACCCAAGTAAGCGTACGATTATTTTTACGGGCTAAAGTTTATTACGGCGACGCAAAACCAATAGCCGATAAAAAATTATGATTTTAATCACATAATGAGAGTATTTAATGGAAACTAGATGCGAATACAATTGAACATTGATGTAAATCGAATACGCCCATATTTGTGTGTGTATATGTTGCTTACCCACTTTGTCTTGTCTTAGGTTACAAATTTATTTCAATATTACCGGTACTTATCGGTACACCGAAATAAAAATGAATACGTAACCGAATACTGAAATAAATTAAAACCAAATCAGAACCTTTTACCGAAACATGAGTTTCGGAATCGAAATACGATTCGGTTTGATTCCCTGGATTAAAGGGGTTTGGTAAAAAATATTTTGTGTTCGTGTCAGCCGACTGACTCATAATCTTTTAAACGGCTTAACATGGAGCTGAGGGAGCTAAAATATTATATAAACAGTAATACAATTTTTTTGTAGTCCTTGAAATTATTTGATAATGACCGCCAAGATGTGAATATATCGATACTTTAGTGTTAAGATATCGTAGTTAAATGATGATCACACCGTAGTATTGTAGAAGATGGACGAAGACTGACACTGTAAATAAGATGATAGTAAATGGAAAGATAGACAGACATACAGATGGAAAAACCCCTTTCGACAAACAGCGATTAAGTCTTAAGTCAGCAAATGTTCCTCAGTCACAGAAAAGTTTTCCCCCTTGGTCTTTTCAATGTTTTACCTTGATTCATTATCGCTAGCAATTTTAATAAACTTTTTTTGCTTTTTTTGTTGCCGGTAAGTCTCCAGGAGAACACCAAAAGTACCTAACCGAAATTTTTGAGAAATTGGGTTCAGTTGAGCTTCATACTAGAAAGAAGAGACATGCTATGTTAAATACTGATACAAACTCTTGTTTTGCATTTTAAGCCTTAAAGCTAACGCGTAAATAAAAAAAAAACTACAACTTGCAGCGTATAAATCTTTCGATGTAACCAAAATTAATCCATAAATTCTCCAACACAATTGTTTTCAAGCATTTAATTTAATAGTCAATGTGTTTGCCAGAAACTTTTCCAACCATTTTTTCTATGAATTTTGTTTTTTGCAGCCTGCTGCAAAATCTGTGTGGGAAAATAATTTAACGAATTTTTCTGTGGAACAATTTTGCAGGCAAATGCAATTTTCCACACTCGCACACCAGGCAGCAAACATACATATACACACACTCTCACACAGTCACACACACTCAATGTCAAGTCAAGCTAGAAGCCAACATCGTTGTCTCTTCGGGCGAGTTGTGTCAATTTTTGTTAAATTGTTTTGCAAACAGGCAGCTTTACAGCTGTGGGACGGGTGAGTGAAGGAAGCGGGATTTCTATGTGACAGTTGTGCGTAAGCATCTGCAGCGGCTGCTTGCCTGCGTCAGAGCTAAGCAGAGAACTTGTCTCTGGACCACAAGAGATGGTAAACTACAGTTCCACTTTGCCAGCACAATTTTAGGGCGTAGCACGCTTTTTCTGCGGCTTAATCCAACTTTTGATACACTTTCCGCCCACTAAACTATGCACATGTACTTTAGTATTTTCCCCAATCCACCAACATTGCAATTCAAATTGCATTTTAAATTGACATTCGCAATGGCACAGACACGCCTGGCTGGCTCTGACTACCGTTTGTCTGGCCTTCGGCTGTGTGCAATCCCCTCAGGTGTGCAAAGTTTGCCAAAAATAGCCCTCCAAAATCCATTTGCGAAATTTGTTATCATTTGTGAATGAAATTGCCCTAAAGGACCCTCCTGACTGAAAAAAAGAAGAAAAATGAAATTAAAAATGGAATATCATCAAAAACAATGCACGGAAAAATAAGATTTAAATTTGTTAAGGCAAAAGAATCATCAGCCACTTCCGCTCGCTCGAATACTTTTCATATTCAACCGATTTACCAATATTTTATCTCTGGCCACTCTCGAGAGGAAGCGAAGGAACAGCAACCAAATGTTATTGTTGGCCCCCCACAAAAAAAAAAAAAAGTAATCAATTTGAAACTTATAAATATGAAATGAGCCTGTGGAGATGAGAGAGCGTTTGGCCATGAATTTTGTGCGGTTTCGTTGGTCAACAAAACGAAAATGATACGAGTACAATGCAAATCCGTTCTATAATCCTGTCCAAAATCAGAGCACGTAGTGGTCTGTGTTAAATGAAAGAGGCTCACTGAGCTGAGCATGTGAGCATATACTTTTTTAATTGTTCTTTTTATAAATTGAAATATTTAGATATTTAAGGTCTGAATCGGGACTGGTTTGGGATAGACTTGGGTCAGGATCGGGACGGGACAGGATTGAACTGAAAATTTGGGTTTGAGATCGGGACGGGACTGGAACGAATTTTCCTTTAAAAGTTGAAATTTTCGAACAATGTTAGCCGATTGATTTCCCAAAACTGAGCAATAGATGGCGCCACTATTGTGACCATCCTGCGCATCCTGTTGCAGCCAATGAATTCCACGTCAGGCTGTCCATGTGTGAAAACCATTCCTCAACCAGCCGGCCTTGCACATGCATGTCCACAATCGCAACATTGGTCAGTCATTAACCAGTCCCGCCGATTTCACATTGCACGCAGCCGGCCCTGCACTACATGTAACCGATTTCGCGTTGGTCAAGCATTTGACCAATTTTTCAGATCTTACATTGTATGCAGCCTGCCAGACGATCGTTCGTACTTATGAAAGTACGTCACCCAGCTGAATATGGATATTCATTGCATCTTTCTTCATCGTAGATGTTCATGCACAACGATCCCCTTTACCTGATTGACCACTATAAACCTGCTACAACTCGAAACCCTATTTGTTTGGCAATTGATGCCAGCCTGAGTCTACCTACATGTTCTCAATTTCAACACAAAGTTCACGACGAGTGGCAAGAACAGATCACAGCATGTGGCAAACGAAAGTCAACAACGCGTGACAATCGAAGTTCACAACGAGTGGCAAACGAAAGTACACGACGAGTGGCAAACGAAAGTCCACAACGCGTGGCACACTTAAGTCTCTACTCGAGGTACAATACCCACTGCAACCCTGCAACCTCAACCCTGCTTGAACGAACTTGCTTATCGACCTCCAATCGAAGCAACGACCTCATCGAGAGGCACCACGAAAGTCCTCGATGCGAGGCAACCTCAACCCTGCTTGGGCGAACTTGCTTATCGACCCCACTCGAAGCAACGCCTATCTGTACTCGGTGCACATAGTCAGAACTACGGATTCATCAGTTTCTATTCTCAACGGAAACAGTTCGTCAAGTCTGTCAGATCGGTTATATGGCAGCTATATAAAATATTGGTCTAAATTGAGTGAATTTTTGCCAATCGTCTTTGGGGTCCAAACTTAGCGTACAAACCAAATTTAGGGTCAACATATCAACAACTAGAGTTTATGTCTAAAAAAGCCCAAAAAAACCAGTGCGCATTGTGCGGCCCTGGATGGAATTCTAAACCTGGAAACAGTAGATACTTTCCTGGAATATACAGCAGCAAAAAGCGCAGTAAATATGCGGGAATTGTGTGTGTTTAGTTTACATTTAAATTTAGTTAAGTGTGATTATAAAAAATATATGAAAAGGCAGGTATATTTCGGTTCTATGTATAAAGTAGAGGTCAAGGCATGTCAAATTTCGCTAATCAATTTATTTTTATACTCAGTACCAAAGGTACACAGAGTGAATCTTAGTTGACCAACTGACAGCACTTACACAATATGAAGAAATATTTTTGTACGACTGTTTGAATTATTTGCTTTAAAATCCGAGTTGGAAAATCTGGCCTTGTTTTCCCATCACGTGTCGCTTATAAATAGTTAACTGTATTTTTGGTATTTGCAGCCTACTTTCGGAGCTGTCCATTTAAATGACTGACTGGCAATTTTGTGGGTCTGGCGTTTGCGGTGGCTGCTGTTGTTTTGGTTGCCCGTCTCAAAATGCGTCACAGTTGCACTTGTCTGTTTATTATGAGGCCACTTGAGCCCCCAGGATGAGAGCCAACCATGAGAGTGAAAGAGATCTGGGGACCTCAACTTGAGCCTTAGTACACTCCTGGCCACTTGAGAGGGCTGAGACTCAGTTGCCTTTGACATGGTCGTGCTGCCTTGTTTGAATTTAATTTATTGTTTTCGTTTGTTACCTCTCACCCCCGCTCCCAACCCAGCCCACTTCTCATTTTGAAGTGTCACAACAATGTCGCAAGTCGTTTTCATTGCGCAAAAAAAAGGAAACACACAAATTTTTTTGCGCACTTATTTGCGCTAATTTAATTTCTTGTGTAATTTTATTTTTATGTAGTCAACTGAAGGCGGCGGCTGCCTTGAAACTGAGACATCCCTCGACTCGCTCTCGCTGCCGCTGTCTTTGTTTGCCTTGAGGCAAACTTTGTCAACATTTTCGCGTACAACATTGAAAAATTTCTGCTGCTGTTGCGAAAAACAGAACAGACAGAGATGGGTGAGGCATCATTATGAACACGAGCCTGTTTTTGGGTTTGAGGCGTGCGGCACTTTAAAGAACATTTTTTTTATTTTCCTTCCTACTTGACTGCCATTTGGCTGGCCTTAAGGTCAAGCCTACTTTTGGGCCCATTTCGCGCCAATAAATTGAATACAATAGAATTCTGTGCACTTAACATAATTCAAAAAGCTGTCACTAGAATGGCGCCAAGCAAAAGTGCATAAAGGCTAAAAGCCGCTCATCCCAAATAGCCAACTGGCATTTATTACCATTTTGAAACGTTATGACACTAAAGAAAAGTTTTGTGCCGTGGGCAGAAAATTGAGGTAGAGAAAAACTTTGACTGGCAAATGTACTTAGTTTCTCCTTAATTATGGTTGAGCTGCAAAAGGCGTTTTAAAATTCGTAAAAAATTCCATTTGTGAGTACATAAAGCAAAATCTGTTTAATGAATTTGTATTTGCCACTTCTCCTGATATACTTTATTAAAATTGTGCAGAACTCCTCCGTCAGTTTTGGAAAGCAAAACTCAACTAACATTGTTCGGAGCCGAAGTTAACCTTTCGGTCCTTTTATCACTTAAACTTCTTAAACGCTCTTCCAACACACAACAGCCAAAGCAATTCTCAAAATTATCTATGCTATACTTATTGTAGTAGGTCTATTGAGGTAATTAAAATGTCATTTGACTATTTTAAGAAACTACATTCTGATTGTGTTCAAAATCTTTAAGTCGGAGCTCCAAACGATGGAAAAAGATAGATTTAGGAACGATTTCTCTTCATTTTCTTCCATATAGCTGCTATGTATTAGATAAACTAAGTCTGAATTAACTCTAAAGGGCAAACTTCATGAATTTTTCAAAGTAGGCTTGAAAATCAAGGGAATTCTACAAGATTTGTTAAAAAAAATGGTATAGAATTACATCTCTCGCCTACTGAGAAAACTTCTTGAATTTTGCTTCACAGTGTAAATCCGTTCTAACAATTTACTCTGGTATTTGTTAGTTTTTGTTAGAGGTAGCTCTATGTAATAGTTGTGAAATCGGCCCTAAGTATATGTTTATAAGTTTAACAAAAGATATGTATTTCGAACTAGCAAGTTTGAGCTGGCTTGAGTTCATATTAAATTTGCACAAAATATGAACTCACAACACCACAAAAAAGGCTGGTCAACTAGGCGTTGTCTTTAGCTGTCGGTTTTTGCTTTTATGCTGACTTGAAATTCCCAAGCAGTCATAGCAATGCTGTCTGCTGATTTGAAGTCGTTGGGCAAATGCAACTGAAGACAGAACCGGGAGGTTCTGGGAACAGCCTACTACAAGACGGACACGGAAAACTGCGCTCACCTATACAGACACTTACTGAACAAATAATACATCAGTAACCAACTCCACGCCGAATGGAGCAGACGTGTAATATAATGTTTGTTAAAAAACTTTTTTGTATTGATCGAATCAATGTTACATTGTAATTGGAAAATTGTTTTGTAGTGTCCCTGAAGATGGTTACCGAGTAGCAACCGAAATATATTGGAAAACATTAAACATATTTGTGTGTTTTTACTTGACCTATAGCCGGCAAAATTCTAGAATTACCTATCAACTTTATGTGGAAACATAACATGACCTCGAGCCGGCTAAAACTTGCTCTTATTATTTGATTATTACAAAGGTCGTAAAAACTGTCACGATCATTTAGATTAAAAGAAGTTGTGGAAACTTATTCATGAATTTATCAGATATGTTCTCAATTCCATTTCCACAAAATGAGCTCGATATGTTAAAATATCATGGATATTTCTCGGAACATATCATATCAATAATTTATATCGGGACTTACCGGAACCGGTACCGGAACAGAAATTCGTTTATAGACTAATCCCCGCTTTCTATTATAGTTTTGAAAAAAAAATTATATTTTTTTTTTTTTCACCAAGTCTTGACCCACCTTATCACAAATTTCTCGGGAACCAATCAACGGATTTGTATGAAAGCCATTTTCCATCCTTTTCAAGGGCAGCACCTTTACTTTCCCAGATGATTTTTGTCAAGCCGCTATCATAATGCTGCCACAGCACAATTTTTTCTTTCATTACATCAATTAGGGCTACCTTCTCCTCCAATGAAAAGTTGCCCATTTATTACTTATTTTTAAACAACGCGCCTCATACTTGTATGTATTTGCGGATCGCCATGGTAATAAGACCGCTAAATTCTTAAGAAACTGCTCTTCAAGACACAAATGACCACACAGAACTACATAACTATGATTATGACAATACTGAACCGCGATAAATACCATGGATGACCAATGGCAAAGAATATAGTCAAGATTATAAAGATTGTTTAAAACCACTTTTCGTTACTGACAAACCATTAAATCGCTGAAAAATGCCAAAGAGGATCAACAAATGTAATAATGCCAACTTTACTTCTAACCAAGTGGAAAATAATGCCAGGATCAATGCATAAGCGCAATTCGCAGCTAAGGGATCTCCATGGTAATAAATCGCTAAAGACAGCAAACGATCAAACATAACTACTTTGCCCTGTTTATGACAATATTGAATCATGGATGAACAATGATGAAGAACATACAACCGGTGTCTGTCGGACGCGCGTACAGTGCTTTAATGATAATTTGCACAAAATTGCGAATTATAATATAAATAATAATATAATAAAATTTTTGGTTACAGTGTTAAAAATGTTATTGCTTTCGTGTGTCGAAATGTAAAATGTTCAAAATGTAAATTAACATGTTTTTTATTTGTTAACAATGTTAGCATTCTAAACACACTTTATTTAAAGTGTTAAAAACGCCTAGTGTTATTTATCAGTGTTACGTTATTCTGACAAAAATTTTATAGAACACTGCTCAAAACATTTTGAACATTTCTAACTGACGAACTGAGTTGATATAGCCATGTCCGTCTGTCCGTCCGTCTGTCCGTCTGTTTCCGTCTGCTATCTCCTCCGTCAGTTTTAAAGCTATCTTAACCAAACTTTGCACGAAGTCTTTTGGTACAAATGCGCTGCACATTTGTCGGAACCGGCCAGATCGGATGACTACATCATATTGCTGCCATAGGGACAATTGGTCGAAAATGTTGTTTTAGTGAGAAAAACTTTTTTTTCTTCAACACAAACGTCCACAAAGTTCGTATTTTGTAAGTTTTCTATGCTTTCACATAATTCCGACAAGTTTGATAGGAGAACTATGTATATAGTATAGCTGCCATAGAAATTAGGTGTAGAAAATGTAAATAGGAGGTCTTGTCAGGCTACCAATTTATATGAATCATACAAGCTACAAGGGTATAAAAACTTCGGTCAAGCCGAAGTTAGCTTTCCTCTATTTTTATTATATGAAGTACCAAGCTTTACTCATAATACCTACCATTCTCGCACCTGGTACGGGGAAACCCGTACAAGTTACAAGTCCAATGTTTTTGAACCACAAACGTGGAGGCAGGTGCTATAACCAGATCAATTATTCATTTCTGATAAGCCGTTCCCAAGAAAAATTCAGAACCATTGGACCAACTTTATTTTCTTTTGCCGTACTTCTTTGTGCGCTACAACAACAACCGAAATTTTTAGCGAGACATTAATAAAAATGGACCCCAGGGCCCTTAAACCCGAGCAGGTAAGCTCATAGGCACCGGTGTCCGAAGTCACTTGTGTCTTTCACACAGACAGGAGCCCAACTTATGGCACGATGAGCACAGAAAATGAATCATATTGGCTTTAGTCTTTTGTGCTCATCAACACAAGCACATTTTCAATTTTTCCTCTCCATTTGGCCTTACTTACTTAAGGCCTCTGTATAATATTGATGCAGTCTCTACGATCCACAAACATTCCCTAGTCAATATGCAGGTATTCATAAATACTTGCTTAAAAGCCAGCCAAATAAAAAGTTGTTGGACAAAGTTCAAATGATTAGGCTGCTGGGAACCACACATCATGAAAAGCAAGCCAAATATATATATATATGGCTCATACACACAGACTCAGTTGGTTAGGACACCTACGCATTTAAACTTGTGCAGCATTGAAAAAATGTTTGCCTGTACAAGCAAAAGCGCAGCAGAGTAACACACACGTTAACACACACACACACACACACTAGAACGATAAAACTTTCTTCGCTTTATGTTTCTGGCCGCGACCCTGTTTGGCTTTTGCTTCGGTTGTGCAGTTGGGCAGGCGCCTGAAAGTATGCAGTATCTACGCCAACACGTTGCTGGCAAGTGCAAGCTTGCGTGTGCGTTTGCATTTGCGACTGTTGTGTGTGTGTTGCTGTGTGGCTGTGTTTGTCTTTGCTTGCCAAGAGTTTTGCGTCAGGGTTTTTGAGTAGCTTAAAAGGGTAGCAAGGGTATATTTTTTCGATGATTTATAGAAAATCGACCAAATCAAAATAAAATAAAAAATAATACAGGCCAACAAAATGACTAACTTTGTGAGGTGCAGCCCGGTTGATTTGAAATTATGATAAGTTTATGGTCACTGCTCTTTAAAATTAGTAAAGCAGAAACATAATTGGCCTCTAAAGTCGGACTTTTCTCGATTTATGCCATTTTTTTTTCAAAATATATCATCTTTTTAGGCTGGCGCTGTTTGTGGATAAATATTTTAGATAGTTGAGCATATAGCCAAACGTATGATCTAATTATGCGATTTTGATGGCACTTGAATCAGTATATGTGGCAAAGTTACAGCCTGTTTAAAACGAAAATACATATATCAATTTATGGGAGGAAAACTAGATTCCCACTGGAAATTTGTATGGGACCTGTGAAAAGGGTACTTGATTGATAGATGATAATTTCGATGTTGAATCAAGTAGTCTTTTCACAGGTCCCATACAATTTAGATTTAGAGTGACAATCTAGTTTTCCTCCCATAAATTTAAATATGTATTTGTATTTCGACTCTGCCAAACAAGCTGATATAAATGCAAAAAAATTTCTCATAATTAGAACATTTGTAGCTCTATTTGCCTAGGTTGTTTCACTAAGAATTCGACAACCACACTAGCTAAGAGGGAATGATTTATTATGAAAATATTGACATAAAACTAGTATTGTCTGACTTCAGAGTTCAATTTAGACACTTTCTGCTATAATTATAGAGCGCTTTTGGTTTTTTAAAGATGCATTGATATATCATCTGTGGCAAATACCTCATAAATCCAGATATCTTAGAGTGCCAAAAATTCAACATAATCGTTTTTCCGCTATATCTTGGAAACAAAAGCTGATAGAACAAAAGCAATGATGCAGTTTTGTTTAGTGCAATCCATTATAACATAATCAGATCGAAATATGGTGTTATGGACCTGCTCTAGCTACAAGCTAGACGTTGAATTTGTTATATTCCAGGGCATCCGCTGGCAGACCCTTCTTTCTGGCCTGGCCTTTCTACAGTTTGCCAACATATTCAAATTGTCAGCTTGCAACTTTATTTTTGGCAACCTGGCCAAGTCATTTCTGGCACTGCACAAGCAACTTAATTAAAATCCCCACCAGCAAACACACAAACACACACATTCACACAGAATGACAACTCTAAGGTGATGACTACCCCAAAAACTAACCCAAAGTATCAAAAAGTCAACACGCATAAAAATCACTCAACACACGCGCCCGTCAAACGCAGCCCAAGCATTTAATTTGCTAGAAGAAGGCAACCCTTAGTGGGCGTGGCCTTATAAATTGTCATGCCTTTAAGATGGGGGACCCTGACACAAACACACACAAGTGCCAACGCTCTGTTTCAAGTAGCTGACTTGGGCTTTGTGCGAGTCAAGAAGTGTAGCATACATTTGAGCGCCAAACGGAAATGCTCTAGCAAAAGAAAAACGACCGAAATGGCAGGCGACTTCAACAAAAACAACAACACAGTCCTGTATGTATGTATGTGTGTGTGCTCGTGTGTGTGCGTTCAGGCAGAATACCAAAAGGAATCAACACTGCTAACCTTTTTTTTTTGCGTCATTCTTAAATCCCTTGCGCGATAGTCTTAGCATACAGTTGAAAGATAGTCAAAACTGAGTAGCTTTTACTTTTGGTTTGATTTTAAATCAATGTCCTAGCTCCCAAAAGGACACATTTTCCAATCTCTCAGAAAATAAGTACTGAATTAGGAAGGCCAACATAATTTCCATTATTTGTTTTGAAACTTTTTTTCTTCTCAATGTTTTGACCCAAATTTATGATTATTTGTTCCTTTTAAAATGAAAAGAAAATTTTCATTATAATTAATTGCTTAAGCCACAAATGAAATGAGATTTGATCACATTTATTTGCTAAAAATATTAAACTAATAAATACTCCACAAAAAAAAAGGAGCATACACTGCTTAGATTTTTTTCAAGCTTCACCCGACCTATTGGAATATGGCTTTTGTTGCTTTTTGTTGCGTTAGCTTTTTTCCTTTCATATTATAATATATACTATTGTATGTATATACTCAGTTTTTCTTTTCCCTTTTATTCGCCATTGTGGTTGTTCAGCAAATTATGCCCAACAACAAGGGCAATGATGTTTATGGCTCCGCCATTTTGGCCACTGGTCGACATTTTATGCAATTTCTCTTGCGGCAGCGCATCCGAGACACTGTCTTTTACCTCCTGCAGCTGCTAGGCCATGATTTAGTGCTTAAGGCAAGTTTATAAATTAAATTTAATGAAGCAGCAACCCAAACTTTCCGGGGCCAAACTGCTTTCAATAGCCAGCCATTGTCCTGGGACACACGCATATTGATTAGGAGGCGCCCCAGGATGTTTCCGTTTGTGTGCTGCGAATGTGTGTGAAAATTGAAGCTTCGACTGCAAGTTTAATTGGCTCTCAATTTGTAGATAACATCCTAAACAAAAGTCGTACACACATCAATTACACTCGAAAAAGTAATTATGAAGAAACCCAAAGTAAGAAAATCTTTTAAAATTGAACACGAAATAGGCCCAACAATGAGGCGTCTCGGCTTATGCAACATAATCCTAGTTTATGACAGTTAAGGGGCCGAAGCTTTGTGTGTTTGTGTGAGAGCGAGTTAGAGTTGAAACCAGCAGCTGCTCAACGAACTGTACCAAAACACACACTCATACAGACT
>JBAMBO010002844.1:0-53963 GCA_037044535.1 Lordiphosa magnipectinata
AACTAAATTGTAAAGTGTTTTAAAGATTATCATGTTGAAGAAATTACGGAAAATTTAGAAACTGCTATCAATGAGAGTTCAAATACAAATGACTCTGAAATGAGAGAATTGTTATGAAAACTCTAATATTGACATGGAAGCCGATTATAGCAAATCTTTTGAATCTATGCTTAAGTATAAGAATGTTTGAAATGGTTTTATAAGTATAATACCATTTTGTCTAGCTATGACCCTATTGAAAGAACTTTTAGCAGTAGAGGCCAAATACTTACACCAAAAAGAAACAGACTAGGTGACGAAAAAAAATTTAAAAGTAGTATGGCTATATGCTATAGTCATCCGATCCGGCCAGCTGCGACAAATGTATAGCGTATTTGTACTAAAAGAATACGTGCAAAGTTTGGTCACGATAGCTTTAAAACTGACGGAGGAGATAGACAGACGGACATGGCTATATCCTCAGCTCGACATGCTGATCAAGAATATATATACTTTATGTAGTCGGAAATGCTTCTTTCTATGCGTTACAAACATCTGGACAATTTTAATAAACCCTCCTCTACAAGGGTATACAAATTTAAAAAATTTAATTGCTTATCAAAAAATGATTTTCAAAGATATTTTAAGGACATGGCATAAAAATAACATAATATTGGGCCAGATCAGTTTGTTTTGAAGTAATCCATTCAATTACAAAGGAAATTTAAAAATTCCCGTCTTTCGGCCGTACATCTTCCCTTATCGGTCTAGAACCATTTTGGATTTTAATAGGTACGTCAAACTGACGTGCTGGGTAAAACGGACAACTGATTTGAATTCATCGACCAAAAATACATATGGAAAGTAACAATCGCTTGGGTATGAAAGGTAGGTTAAACATTTTTATTGCAATCTAGCCCGTAGAAAAAAACCATCATCAAAAACCAGGCAAAAGTCTACATGATGCGGCTGCCATTTGAGAACTATGTAATTTGCGAAAGTAATCAACAGAAGTCTTCACAATGCCATATGGTGTACCCAATTTTACACTTCGGTCGTTTAAACAAGCCATTAAAGAATCAGAAATGTCTGGAAAAAATTTCTAGTTTTAGTAATTGGTATTTGAAAGCTTCAGTAAAAATATAACGAAGCGCAGGCCAGCATAATATTTTGGCTATACTTAAGCATCGTTGAAGAAGGGGGTGGTGGGGGTATCAGCAAAAATGGCATTCTTCTAATGGTTTTACTTTCAGGAACGACCAACCAACCGGGCAGGCAGGCAACCTGTCGACCAACCAACCTACAGCAGAAGCAAGAGTACACGGCACGGCTCGAAGTGTAGGACTAAGGGTGAGTTAAATGAGGAAGGCGCTTGGCTAACTTGGTAAAAATTTACTGACAATATTTATTGGGGAAAACAAAGCAGGATGTTAACATGTCCAAGGATTTGGGTCGACGGACTCTAGTTCTAGTTCCGCTGGTTTCGACTGGTCCAAATCTAAAACTTGCGCTTTCTCTGGGCTCTCGCATGGGTTTTGAATGAATTCTTCACCTGATTCCACTGATTCTTCAAACGTCTTGCATTCTGCTTCCTCTGCAGACACCTCTTTAGAAACCGTCTCTTGTGCCTTTTCTGCTGCCTTTTTTATTGGCTCCTCGTGAAGGTCTTTTGCGAGTTCCTTTTCTACCGGATGCTGCTCTTGGTCATTCATAAGTGGGGTAGTTTCTTTTGATTGCACTAACTTCTCATAGCCTTCCTCTGGTTTCGACTGGTCCAAATCTAGAACTTGCGCTTCCTTTGGGCTCTCGCATGTGTTTTGAATGAATTCTTCATCTGATTCCATTGATTCTTCAAACGTCTTCCCATCTGCTTCCTCTTTAGAAACCGTCTCCAGTGTCTTTTCTACCGCCTTTTTTATTGGCTCCTCGTGAAGGCCTTTTGCGAGATCCTTTTCTACCGGATGCTGCTCTTGATCCTTCTTAAGTGGGGTATTTTCTTTTGATTGCACTAGCTTCTCAGAGCCTTCCTTTGTTTTCGACTTGTCCAAATCTAGAACTTGCGCTTTCTCTGGGCTCTCGCATGTGTTTTGAATGAATTCTTCATCTGATTCCACTGATTCTTCAAACGTCTTCCCATCTGCTTCCTCTGCAGACACCTTTTAAGAAACCCTCTCCAGTGCCTTTTCCGGTTGCTTATTCGGCTTCTTGACGGGCTGCCCTTTCACAACATATTTTCTTCCAGTCTCAGATTGTGTTTTGCCCACTTGATCAACGGAACTTAACGAATTAAATGTGGTACAAGCTCCCCGTCCAAATAGACTCTTTTTGTCCCGCAAACGATTGCCTACCCCAATTATTGCATTATTACGAGCCGCAAGTGCATCGTATGTCACGACTCCGGAATGATTAGCTTCGAATAACTTTTTTATCCACTGCAGAAAAAATAAATTATCCAGAAAGTGGCCTTTCACTAGACGATCAACGGGTATTGTTTTATATACTTGCTCCTTGGCAAATGCCAACTGCAAAAGCGTAAAGTTCTTTCTATACTCGTTCTGCTCATTGCTCATGAACTTAACCCTGTTTAAATTTATGGCACTTGGCCGCAGGATGTGGAATATTTGACAAAATGCGGCACCAGTGCAGCATTCATTCAGATTCTTTAAGTCAGAGTTTAAAATTCCATTCAGCCAAAGCAACAATTCATGGCGCGATACATTATACGAGTTTTTAGTATGGGACACATTTATGATAGTCATGGCTGCAACGGATTACAAATAACAGTTCAACCTTTTGTTAAATAAATTTGTAAAAAATATTTACCTATTTTTCTTTTTTCTTTTGCTTAAAGATCAGTTGTTTGATCAGTTGAAACACACTATAATACTAAAAATAAATTCCACATTGTTCACTAGGAAACAGTGAGACTGTGACAGGAACCCAAGTGTTAAGGCACAGCCTACTGCTGGGGCTAAAAGGGAACACTTCACATAGAAAAATTTGCATTTGCAACCTCATTTCCAGAGTTGAAGAGAAGTGGACAGGCAGGTGGCACAGGTAAAATGCCTGACGAATGCGCCGCCATGTCTCAGGCAGGGTTGGAATTGGAGCAGTCTGTTTCCAAGCAGCTTAACTACAAAACGAAAGCCAAATCTCCTTCTTCTTTCTTCTTTCTTCTTTTGGCACCTCATCGCCCCCACGTCCCACTTGTGTGTGAATTTCTTTTATTATATAAAATCTCTCATCTCCCCTCGGAAAAAGTGTGCTTGCCTAAAAAGATTTCCACATCCGCCTCGTTCTGGTTATAAAAATCAAAACTTCAACTCACCTTGCACCAATCTTCCTTCATTGCCTCCAGATACTCCCCGCTGGATTTGAATGGCCTGTAAGGCCTTACCTCTAGCATGGCCATGGCATTTTGCCATCTGAATTAGTGGCAAACTATCGAAATGATTCCTCTTTCGGGGTGAGAAAAGTTAGTCAGCTCTCTTGTTAATTTTGGGCGTTGTGCTTTTTGTTTGTAGTTGGATTCGTTGTGAGTATAATTAAATTTCGTATATATCAAGTGTATCATAAATTATATCATACATAAATTGATTGTACGAACTGAATAAATGAATTGAAACATGGCGCAAAATGTATGTCTGTGACACTGCAGCGTACATAATTATGGGACAGCCAACCACAATGGCAGGTAGCAGTGGGACCGCCGACGCATAGTGGGGCCTCGGGCCTCAATCTGCGTCAAAAATCAATTTTTTGACTGAAGCGATTGGCAAAATAAGTTAAATTTTCCGAAAGAGAAGAATTTCGTAAAATCGTCATGTTTTCCCTCATTTTGTATTGTTTTTCAACTTTGTATTGAAAAATGTATCGAACTTAACTAAGCAATTCAGCAACGTAGTTAAGACTTAAATAAACAAACGGTTGGAACATACAAACTTCATTCGATTGGTCCTTCATATAGTTACGGGCCCTTAAGCATGCAGATTTGTAATCAAAACTTGAAAAATGGCCATTTTTGGTAGCAATTGGCTGTCACAGTCAACAATTTCAATTGTTTTGTATTAAATCAATAAAATAGTGAAAAAAACATAACTTAAAAATTATAATTAAAATAATTAATTTTTTTTACTTTTTTTACCGAAAATATTCGTTTTTTCCGAGTTTTTTTTGGCAGTTGTACGTGCTTGTGGGCTTATAACTATATGAAAGAGTAATAAAATGAAGTTGGTTCGTTCTAACAGTTTTTTTTATTTAGGTCTAAGTTACAACTTTGTATTATATTACTTGTCGAAATTTGTAACGGGTTTCAAGATGAAGTTGAAAAACTGTATAAAAAGAGAGAAACTTTGTAATTTAGAGTATGAAGATGTAATTTTTTTGATTTGCTACAAAGAAATGCTTTGTAGGCCAAACCAAGAGGAACAACTTTGCCAAAGACATAAAAGCAAAATTCAAAGTAGTTCACGAGATATGGAATCGTAGATCCTACTGGGAAGCGAATAATTTCAACCTGCAATAAAAAGAAAACGACAGCTAATCAGACTAAACCCAGACAGGGTTTTTATACTGCCATCATACCCTTTCAGAATTTTTTGGTCTCGACGCTATCAACTTTTTTGAGTTCAAAAATGTGTTACAGTGTTATTTGTTCCTTTTTACTATTATACAATTCAGCAATGGAAAGATAGCAAGTTCTTTTTGTTCTTAGATGAAAAATATTTGGTTTCTTGGGTCCAAAAATACAGATGGAAGAATTGGGATTGAGTTGAAATTGTGAGAACGTTTTTCTAAGCACTTTCTTAATATGTACGAAAATTCAAACGTGAAACCACTAACAAAAATACCTGTATGTTTGCATTTAGGTTTATTGGGCATTGGGAAAATTAAAAAATGCTATTGAAAAGTTATTTTTGAACCGAACCCTCTTGAACTTTTCAGGAGGAAAAAATTTGTCTGCTCCGGTTCAGGTTTGGTGCGGACTTCCCAAATATACCGGAGTATCCAACTCCGGAGCGGTTCGGCTCCGAACCAGTTTGCAGCCAATTTCGGCAAAACTTCGCAGATCAGCTTAAAAACATATAATATTAACAATGACCGAGTTTAAGAGCGCTAATATTGAAAACAAAAAAGTTTTTCTCACTAAAACCCATAAAACAAATACAAGAAGTAGTCATCCGATCCGGCCCGTTCCGAAATATTAGTAGCGTGCAGTAAAAAGAAGACTCTGTGCAAAATTTCAGCTCGAGTTTGAGTAGAAACAGACAGACAGACGGACGGACAAAGGTCGATCGACTCAGCTCGTCGCCCTGATCAAGAATATCTATACTTTATGTGGTCGGAGATGACTCCTTCTATGCGTTGCACACTTCTGGGTAAAATTATAATAAACTTTTCAAAATCGAAATATTAACCATGCGCGTGTACGAGGGTTAAGTAAGAATTTACAATTTAAAAATTGTAAAGCTTGAACTAACATTTTTTTGTGTTTTAAGGCCTTTTTCAATTTTTGAATGCCCAGATCCAAAGCCAATAAAATATTAGGAGGGTACCTAGAAGCATGTTTCAATATTTAAATCAGAAGTATGTTAAATCAAGAAGGCTAACTTCGTCAGTGCCGAAGTTTTTATACCCTTGCAAGTGCTAGTAAAGGACGCTAACATTGAAATCAAAAATGTTTTTATCATTAAGACGCATTTTCCGCCCGATGCACAGTGGTCCAAATGGTTTCGCTAGCGGAATTTGATTCAAATTTTGACTTTTGAAAATCCAGAATTTTTTTGTTTCCTTCTAATTTAAAATTGTTCAGAGAGCTTAGAAAAGCTTTTACATAAGCTTTCAGATGCACACCAATTGGCTTGCAGAAAATTGCCGGCAATTCCTGATTGATACTAATTTCGCTGTAAAAAGCGCCATTACAATTATTGTATTAAAAATCTTTTTGCTTTTATTATTAAATGGTATGTTTTAAATTGAAAAAATATGTGAATGACCAGACTATACATGTGAAGTTCATAAAACGGGTTAGAAGTATGGTGTTTTAGAAGCTTGGTTTTAGTTGCCTACCACTGTCTTCTCTGGAGTATAACTAAAATTGGACAAATTTGGACAAGCCAGTTTAGTTTTTTTTTTCACAAGTGCGTGTCCTTGTGGTGTAAAATTGTCCAATATGAAGTGCAACTTTCCGCAATTTCTCAAGATTTTTGACTTTTCAGTTGAGATGTCAGTATCAAAGCGTGCACTTTGTTTAAGATGGCAGAACGAAAGCACCGAGGCAAAAAAAAGCTGGTGATGAAGGCGTATGTTTTCGGTACTGTTTTAAAAAGGCATAAAGTTTCCTGAGAATGATTTAGCAGAATTTGATCATAAATTATTCATTTTTGTTAGCAGGCGTGCAGAGAGATGGAACGCATATTGAAGAATCAAAAATCTTTTTGACCAATTAGTTCCGAATGTGAATAATAATAATAGTTTCTTTTTTTTTGCTTTAAATAAATGTAAATTATTATTATAAACATTTTCAGCAACATCCGACTAGTATTTGTATGGGATCCATAAGATATAATGGCCCAATTTTTGTGAAACTTTCACAGAACATGTAGCTATGCCTAAAACTCTTAAGTTTCGACGCGATATCTCTTTATTTGTTCGTTTTATTAATTAAATGCCGCTAGCGCAGCCATTTGGACCACTGTGGCAGCTATAAGATATAGTCATCCGATTTTGACCAAATATTGCAAATCTGTTTGAAAACATATAATATTAATAATGGCCGAGTTTAAGAACGCTAGCATTTTCATTTTTCGATCGATGGTTCCTATGGCAGCTATAAAATATAGCCATCCGATCAGGTCGGTTCCGAAATAAAGCAGCGTGCAGTAAAAAGAATACTCTGTGCAAAATTTCAGCTCGATAGCTTTAAAACTGAGAGACTAGTTTGCGTAGAAACCGACGGACTGACGGACGGACAAAGCTCAATCGACTCAGCTCGTCGCCCTGATGAAAAATATAGTTTATGGGGTCGGAAATGAATATTTCTATGCGTTCATCTGATAAACCGAACCAGCGTCCTTTCGAAATTGCCAAACCAAACCGGAAGCCGGAAAGAAAAAACGGTTCGGTTCAGTTCAGTTCATTGTCGAGCTCTACCGCTTTTAGCGCTTACCTACAGACAATGATACTTGTAAATTTCGGAATTTTAATCGATTCCCCAAGTTAAGTTTTATTCGAATTTAGGTTAGATTGGGTTTCGCTGATGAACTTTCTACAAGGGAGACTACTTATATACCGAATTAATCCTTAGCGTTGTCGGATCGTTGAAGCTTTACGTACATCTCCTGCTACCTTTGTTCACAGACCCCTTAATATACCTGTCATCAGACTACTTCTTCCTTGAAAATTGGCCAAATGATTTGTGTGAGTAACCCATTTCTTCTACGGGACGTAATTCTCCATATTCTGTACAATATTTAGCGTTTGTAAGCAGCACTTAGATAAGGATTTTAAAGACAATCAAATGTTTTCTAGGAATTCAATTTCCAAGGTGTGCGAGGACTCACCTATTTACTTTAGAAATCATAGCACTCCCAACTTGAAAACGGTAGCGGGCTTTCATAAAAAAAAACCGAAACCGCGGGTAAGTTAGCTACAAAAACCATGTTATGAACCGAACCGGCGGTTCAGAAACTGTGTGAACCGTTCGGTTCAGTGGTCCTTATTTCCGAGCGGTTTGCATCCCTGGTATAGAAACTCAAAATCGAAATATGCCCGTCCAGAACCATGTGAGTGTACGAGGGTTAACGCTTGCCAATTGCTTATGTGTTTCCAAATTCTAAAAAGGCTACTTGATAAAACTGTAATCAGTTGTTATATCTTCTCTGCGAATCTCTGCTGTCCGAACACGGGTGCTAACCTCTTAAGATGTAAGCACGAGGACGACCCATGCGTTTTGTTGTCCGTCCGACATTTAATGAAGAATGAAATGACCTGAGCGTGAGAGTGGGGAGGACAGCAGCCGCTTTTAACCTAGTGAGCATCATACTTTACTCGGAGGAGAATGGGGCTGCAGTAAGCAACATGGCCATTCTTGCACCATAGGTCATATGGCCATCAGGACTCGCGCACCCCACCGTGACATCTTTCGTAGTTGTAAGAATGAGGAAGAGATAGAAAGCATCCAACATCTTTTTTGCACTTCTTAGGAAACACACCCAGCATCTGGGAGAATCATTCTTCAAAGACCTAGGTAGTATGGCAGATCAGCCCTTGGAGGTCCTGGCTATTTTGGTCGAGTCCACAGGATGGCTTAAATGGATATACAGGGTGGTCCATCTAGTAAACTATATTTATTTTTATAAGTCGTTATCTTTTAATAACATAAGCTTTTCTAAATACTCGTCTCCCAGACATCCTCGTTTGGATACGTTTAAAATTGAAGAGTAGGAAAACAGCCACTCTACTGCAGCTGACGATGGCAGTGGTGTATACAATTTAAAACGAGAGCGTAAGTAAAAGTCGGCTCTAACCGACTTCGATTTACCTGTTACTCATGGAAAGAAATGTTTAATAATCTTCCTGTGTGCCTGAGGTGGGACAGCCGAAAAGTATGCAACATTTTTAAACTCGGCTATTTATCATCCGATCTTGATATCAGGGCTTATAGATATTGCGAATATAAATGTGTGTTCTAAATTTGAGATCGATATCTTACAAATCGTGGGAATTATTCAACATATTTTATAGTGGGGGCGGGGGTGGGCGTGTTAAAAATTTGAAAAAAACTTGATCTGCGTGCAGACAATAGGAGTCTACATTTCAAATTTGGTTGCTCTAGCTCTTCTAGTCTCTGAGATCTAGGTGCTCATACAGACAGACGGACGGACGGACGGACGGACAGACGGACATGGCTATATCGACACCGGCTGTTGATTAGGTTTAAAAATCCAGGTTTCTGTGCAACCCACTTTAATTTAAAGTAAAGGTCTTTGCCCCGATTGAAGTTAGAACTCCTTTTATAAGAGCATCTTTAAGTTAATCACAATATTTCAAATTTTTCAAGCATTGAAGTCAGGAAAAGTCCTAAATTACAACGGGACTTGCACTGCAAAATTGTGACTAGTGCGATAAAAATAAGAATCATCTTGTAACACTGGGCTAGAGCCGAATAAATAAATAAAATTAAAGATCAATAGCCTTAGCGAAAATGTCAGTAACATTATTCAATTCATTAAAAAATAAAAAATTCTTGGTATCATTCTTTAAATCAGAGTCTTCTAAAAACTCAGGCTTCACGTGTTTCATTCAAAACAGTATACTCGCGAAACACGCATTCACTTTCGTAAAAAACTTGAGATTTAAAACCGGTTTCTAGCACAGCCGGTTTCTGAGAATCATTCAGGCATCGAATTGACATATTTTAAATTAGTTCAATTTTTCAAAAATCATAATTGAATTGATTCTAATTTAATTCACTTACAAAAAAAAAATTGAATTGATTTTGTACAAATTCAAATGAATTATAAAATTTGTATGTTCATTTACGCATTTACACATTGAGTGCCCGCATATTTGTCCGACTCGGCAAAGTCGTTATATATGCTGAACAAGTATCCACAAATTAAGAGGGCTTTTATAACCGTTACTCGCAGAGTAAAAGGGTATACTAAAGTCGAGCAAATGTATGTAACAGGCAGAAGGAATCATTTTCGACCATATAAACTATATATATTCTTGACCAGCATCAACAGACGAGTCGATATAGCCATGTCCGTCTGTCCGTCCGTCCGTCCGTCTGTATGAACGCACAGATCTCAGAGATGGTAAGAGATAGAGGTTTAACATGTATGGGGCATATATTTCTTATACTTGCAGCCAAATCAAGTTTATTTTCAATTTTTGCCACGCTCCCTCCCGCCCTCGCAATTTGGACAAAACGTCATATCTCCAACAGTTTTAATGATAGATGGTTCGTACCTTCTAGAGATATCTAGTAATCAAAATTATTTATCGATTTGCTGAAGGCAAAACGGCCAGCAGTTGTTGGAATTGTTGAGAAATGTTTTCCACTTCCATAGGAGTTGGATTTGGAATTTGTTTGACGAGATCTTTCTGGTAGTTTATAGTTCTGAGAATGTTGTCCCTATGGATTACTGATTTGCATTTTTCTTGTCTGGCCTAACAGTTGTGTATTACCCTGTCGAAAATTATAATTGGAGTTGTTTTGTCTATTGTTGTTGTTCTTTTACCATTTACTAGTGTCACGTTGTGAGTTAATTTTATTGGAGTTATTTTCAGTGGTATTGTTTGCTTGTTGTAACATTTGCTGTTTACCAGAATTGTTATAACCTTGATTGCATCTGTTTTGAATATCAACTCTATTTTTATTCTTAAAAATACGGAATTAATTTTTAATGCAATTATTCTCAAAACTTGTTGTATTTAACTCTTTAATAATTTCTTCAAGTCTAGCCATATTTCTTATAGCATATACTAATGTACCTTGGGATATTCTTTTAATTTTATTAACAAGAAGCGAATCTATACCACTCAAATCTATATGTGATATGTCTCTGTAATATACTTTTAGTTCCTCTTTTAAAGTTTTGAATTTTTTTTAACTTTTTCAAGTAAATCCCTTACACTATTAACTCTAAGCTTTCCTATGTTCTCATAAAGTTCTTCTGGTAGAATGTCAGGTTTATATCGATTTCTCAGCTCTTTCTTGACAGTCTTCCAGTCATCATAGTTTTCGAGATGTAGTAATGAAGCTTTGGCTTCTCCTTGGATTTTCTCCAAATATATAGTTGCCACTGCAAACTTCTTGGGTTCCTCATCTTGGATACGGTCGAGATAATATTCAACCCTTTGGATAAAAGCGGCGACGCTGGTTGAACCATTGCCCATAAATGGTATAAGGTGCTTTAACTCAGAAAGATAACGATCCCGTTGTCTAATAGAGTTTTGCATAGAACTTGATTGTAAATGGACAAGAACTCTAAGAGCATTTTGGGTTTCGTTTATTGCTTGTGCTAAATTTTGCATATGCTGGTCCATACTAGCTATTTTTCACATTTGATATATAAAATGATTAGTCTTTGTAGTTTTTCTTTTTGGTTTGTCCATATATTTTAATTTTTAATTGTTTATTTCCTTTAATTTAAAATATTAAATGCACTAAACACTAGGTTCGATTATTTGACAGTTTCTGTTTCTGTTTGCCAAATACCGCGCCTGCGCCAATTATGTTCTTGTGTAACTCGATTTGTAGGAAATATTGTGTAACTCGCGCGCAGGTGCCCGCCCGCTGCTCGCTGCGTAAAGGAATTGTTGTTTTTGTTTATATTCGCATATGCAAAAAAGTTTGAAGAGAATTTATGACGTTCAAACGTCTACATTACGTTTACATCTGCGTAATTGAATGAGACTTGTCTTATTGCAGGTACAGATTGTATTTTTTCCAAGGATAAATTGGCTAAAAATAGGTAAATCGTTTTTATGACAAATGTCCCATGCAAGACTGCTTGCCGAAACCTGTAACGTAACACAGGTATAATTTTAATATGTTATGTAAGCTGTAAGGGGGTGGAAAGTGGTCCAAAATGGTCTGTATTTTTATACCCGTTACTCGTAGAGTAATAGGGTATACTAAAGTCGTGCAAATGTATGTAACAGGCAGAAGGAATCATTTCCGACCATATAAAGTATTTATATTCTTGATCAGTATCAACAGCCGAGTCGATATAGCCATGTCCGTCTGTCCGTCTGACCGTCTGTCCGTCTGTCTGTATGAACACCTAGATCTCAGAGACTAGAAGAGCTAGAGCAACCAATTTTGAAATGTAGACTCCTATTGTCTGCACGCAGATCAAGTTTATTTCAAATTTTTGCCACGCCCACCCCCGCCCCCACAATAAAAAATGTTGAATAACTCCCACAATTTTTGAGATATCGATTCAAATTTAAAACTTACATTAATATTCGCAACATCTATAAGCCCTCCAATTTTCAGCAAGATCGGATGATAAATAACCGAGTTAAAAAAATGTTGCTTACTTTTCGGCTGTCCTGCCTTAGACACACAGGAAGGCTATTCAGGGTTTCTTTCCGTGAGTAACGGGTATTTCGAAGTCGGTTAGAGCCGACTTTAACTTACGCTCTCGTTTTAGTAGAGAACGGTTAATTGTTCGGATTTTCGAACATCCGTGTGGGCAGTTTTTTAAGGTAACGAGTATTGGTAGCATCACATTTTTTGCAGCAGAGGCAATTGATATTATGGCTATATCCAACAAATAAAATGTATTTTTGAAATGATTTAATTCTATATTTACATTTGGATTGTTTAATAATGTCATATTTAATTTAGCAATTTCAAATCTTGAATGGTTTTCTTAGACAAGTTACATCTATGATTTGTGATTTGTACAAGTCCAATGAAGTGCTTTAGAAATACATTTTTTGTCATGCAAATATTTGCACTTGACTTCACTTTTTTGGGCATTGGTTTTGCCACAAAGCTTTCTCCATCACTAGAATCATTGAATACTGATTGAGTTTGATGAATTTCCATGCCATCAACAACTTTGTAGTGCCTTTTTAAGTTAAAATTCCTTTTATTTAAAAGCCCTTTCCTACAAGATAAACATGTCGATTTTTCTCTTTCGTCAAAGTAAAACTTTTCGAAATTATTCATTCGTAAAAAATTCTACTCTCGGTGCACACAATGTCAAACATAGGCTAGCAGATTACTGGGGCAACACAATTTTTATGTAGGATACTCACTCATGATTTATCTACCTAATTATAGGAAATCTACCCTTTTATAGGTACAAAGATACACAGTATAATATATAAAGTCTGTGCAAATGTATGTAACAGCCAGTAAGAAGCATCTTCGACCCCATGAAGTAAATACATTCTTGATTAACATAAACAGCCAAGTCATATAGCCACGTCCGTCTATCCATCTGTGCGCACGCCGTTTGTTCGTATGAACCAACAGATCTCAGAGATCGCAAGAGCTTAAAGTTAGAAGTGAATGTTCATTATACCCGTTACTCGTAGAGTAAAAGGGTATACTAAAGTCGTGCAAATGTATGTAACAAGCAGAAGGAATTATTTTCCGATCATATAAAGTATATATATTCTTGATCAGCATCAACAGCCGAGTCGATATAGCCATGTCCGTCTGTCCTTCCGTCCGTTTGTCCGTCTGTCTGTATGAACACCTAGATCTCAGAGACTAGAAGAGCTAGAGCCACCAAATTTGAAATGTTGACTCCTATTGTCTGCACGCAGATCAAGTTTATTTCAAATTTTTACCACGCCCACCTCCGCCCCCACAATAAACGAGAGCGTAAGTTAAAGTCGGCTCTAACCGACTTCGAAATACCCGTTACTCATGGAAAGAATCGTTTAATAGCCTTCCTGTGTGTCTGAGGCAGGACAGCCGAAAAGTATGCAACATTTTTTAACTCGGCTATTTATCATCCGATCTTGATGAAAATTGGAGGGCTTATAGATGTTGCGAATATTAATGTAAGTTTTAAATTTGAGATCGATATCTCAAAAATTGTGGGAGTTATTCAACATTTTTTGTTGTGGGGGCGGGGGTGGGCGTGGCAAAAATTTGAAATAAACTTGATCTGCGTGCAGACAATAAGAGTCTACATTTCAAAATTGGTTGCTCTAGCTCTTCTAGTCTCTGAGATCTAGGTGTTCATACAGACAGACGGACGGACAGACGGACAGACGGTCAGACGGACAGACGGACATGGCTATATCGACTCGGCTGTTGATACTGATCAAGAATATATATACTTTATATGGTCGGAAATGATTCCTTCTGCCTGTTACATACATTTGCACGACTTTAGTATACCCTATTACTCTACGAGTAACGGGTATAAAAATGTTAAATAACTCCCACAATATTTGAGATATCGATGTCAAATTTAAAACTTTCATTTATACTCGAAACATCTATAAGCCCTAATCAAGATCGGATGATAAATAGCCGAGTTAAAAAAATGTTGCATACTTTTCGGCTGCCCCACCTCAGGCACACAGTAACGGGTATATCGAAGTCGGTCAGAGCCGACTTTAACTTACGCTCTCGTTTTTATATACGGCAAAGAAGCAACAAAAAATGTAAGATGGCGCGAGCCTCTCCCTCTCCATCTTAGTGAGAGAGAGAGAGAGAGAGCCTTAGAGATGAGCGTATAATAAAAATATTGCACGATAAGCGCGTGACTCCTTGGACGTATTATAATATTATAGTCGGGGCCAAATGAACTGGTACAGAGTATGTTATAGTCGGGCTTGACCGACTTTCTCACTTGTTAAGTGTCGCTTGGATTGGTGATCTCATAAATCAATTTCAAAAATTTGTTCATGGCAACGTTTTTTAAAAATGTGATTTTTTTAAATTTTTTCGGTTAGTGCACTTTCATTCATCCCATATCTCAATTCATAACCGTCAGATGGTGATTAGATTCCCTCAGCATCTCTAGAAAGGTGCAAATCTATTGGATTCCCAGCCACCGGCGCATTGATATAAACAAAATGGCTGACAGTCTTGCAAAAGCCGGAACCACACTAAGCCAAGAAGCAACACTAAACATATCTATCTCCGTACAGACGCTATATATGGAAGAGATAGCGGAGAAAGAAGCAGAGGAAAAGTGGAAGAACACAACCGGCTGCAGAATCTCAAAAATTATGTGCAAGACAAGAGACATAAAAGTCACGCACTATATACTACAGCTTCAAAGAAGAGACTGTAGACTGCTTATAGGCATACTAACGGGTCACTGCCTTGCAGCTGCTCACGCGAAAAAGCTGGGCATCACGACAGCGGACAATTGCAGGAAATGTAAGGAACCTGGAGTCGTCGAAACTCCGGAACACCTCATCTGCAGCTGCCCAGCGATCGCTAAGACAAGATTAAGACATCTGCGCTCCCCAAGTCGCGCCTCTCATGGAGTGGCGGCTAAGAAGTCTCCCAAACAACTATTGGCATTTGCCAAAACGTCAAAGATCCTTTTGGATTTCTAAGGGTACCCAGAAAAACCACCCGGCCTCACTAAGGACCGTAAGGTCTATGTGTGTCCCCTCCAAAGGGCCAGCCGGAACTACCTACTTAACCGATTTGAAAATAGTGTCTTGTACGATTATTGACAATTCAATTACCTTTCGATTCATATCTTGCTTGACTCCACCTGACAATTTTGAAGTGACATATGGCTTAACATGTAAGTGCACCTACCGAAAAAATGAAAAAAATTCATTTTTAAAAATTTTGCCATGAAAGAATTATTGAGATCACCAATCATATCTACACTTAAAAACAGTTTCAGTAGAAATGCGTCTTTTTGGCTGTAAACTAGTTTTACTAAAACAATCTAGAAATTCTTTCCAAACATTTGTGATTCTTTAATGGATTGGTTAAACGGCCGAAGTATAAAATTGGGTACACCATATGGCTATGTGAAGATTAATGTTGACCACTTTCGCAAATTAGTTCTTAAATGGCAGCCGCATCATGTTGACTTTTGCCTGGTTTTTGCTAAGGGTTTTTTTTCTAGCTAGATTGCAATAAAAATGTTTAATCTACCTTTCATACCCAAGCTATTGTTACTTTCCATATGTATTTTTAGTCGCTGAATTCAAATCAATTGTCCGTTTTCCCCAGCAAGTCAGTTTGACGTATATATTAAAATCCAAAAAGGGTCTAGACCGACAATGGAAGATGTATGACCTAAAGACGGAAATTTTTAAATTTCCTTTGTAATTGAATAGATTACTTCAAAACAAACTGATCTGGCCCAATATTAGGTTATTTTTATGCCATGTCTTTAAAATATCTTTGAAAATCATTTTTTGATAATTTAAATTTTTAAAATTTGTATACCCTTGTAGAGGAGGGTATATTAAAATTATCCAGATATTTGTAACGCATAGAAGGAAGCATCTCCGACCACATAAAGTATATATATTCTTGATCAGCATGACGAGCTGAGTTGATATAGCCATGTCCGTCTGTCCGTCTGTCTGTTTCTCTGATATGTCCTCCGTCAATTTTAAAGCTATCGTGACCAGACTTTGCACGTATTCTTTTAGTACAAATACGCTGTACATTTGTCGGAGCCGGCCGGATTGGATGACTAAACCATATAGCCAGTGATTAGAAAGGTACTCAATTTTCTTACGTAAGGTACAAGGTAAATTTCAAAAAATATACCTAGGTAAGGTAACAGATATTCGGAATTTCTAGTACCTAGGTAAAGCTAAAGGTACAAAAAATTGACTTTAAAATTTTTTTTCGTCATCTAGTCTGTTTCTTTTTGGTGTAAGTATTTGGCCTCCACAGCTAAAAGTTCTTTCAATAGGGTCAGAGCTAGACAAAATGGTATTATACTTATAAAAAACCAAGGCTGCAAACCGGTCCGGAACCGAACCCTTGAGAACCGGTTCGTTTCGGGTTTTTTGGGGTTCGCGAACCGGACCATGAGCCAGGCGCTCCATATTTTTGACTCCTCGAACCTGAACCCGAACCGGACCACTTTATCGAAAAATGAGGTTCGGTTCACCAATTTAATTAATTTATTCAACGATACATATTGAAAATCTCTGGAGATTTAACTATAAACGATTGCATTTCTAGCTAAACGTGAATAATTTTTGAGGTAAAGTGACAAGATAAATTATGATGATGATGATAGATTATACGGAAAGAAACCGTTTGACCATATGATGAATCAACTTGGCTTTGAACGGACAGTATAGATCACAATTACTACCAAGTAATTTATATTAAGCTTGGTTTTCACGCCGCGCAATTGTTTTAAAATCTTCAGCAAATCATTGTTTATTACTAGCTAAGTGGCCCGACAAACATTCTTATACTATGAGTTCAGGTACCAGAATTGGCTGCAGTATTCTCAGACCCGAGATTCCATATGTTACTGACAAAAAACAGTGGCAAAGCAACTGACTCAACGTCTGATTGTACAAATATAAAAGCTGTGAATGATGTTATAGATTTTTTTGGAAACTGTCAAAAAGCACATACATTACATACATCGACAAATGTTTTAGAATTTTGGAAAGGTCATAACAACGAAGACTTAAAAAAATCTTGCCTTTACTATACTAGTTGTTTCAGCAACTCAGGTATTAGTTGAAGGAGCATTTTCAACACTTAAGCCCTCTACGCAGTTGTGAAGTAACGTGAAATAATGGAAAATTTTCATATAAAAACTTTGACAGGAGAGAAGAAGTAAAACTTTTTGTATGAGATCTCGTTACTTCACAAATGCGTATAGGGCTTAGGGTTTGTTCTTTCTGATTTGAGAGCTAGTATAGGTGAACAGCTTCTGGAAGATATAATGCTTATACTAAGCAGTTCCTAAAAATTGTTAATGTCAGCTTATTGATTTTATAATTACAATAACTTAAGTATTGAATATTATGACTAAGTATATGAATAGAGAGGTATATAAATTTCATTATCAACGTAGAATTAATAATTCGAAAGTAAAACTATTCTTCGGTCCGCGAACCGAACCTAGGACTTTACAATGGGTTCGAACCCCCGGACCGAACCTTCTGCAGAATTTTAGAGGTTTGCAGCCTTGTAAAAAACATTACAAATATTTTTATACTTAAGGGGGTATTCTAGTCTAGAATTTTGAAAAAATCAATTTTTTTTATTTTATTTTCGTAATGCACATATATTTAAGAACACACACAGAGAATTTCAAGTCTATCCGGCAATTGTTGTCAAAGTGACACTCACATTTGTAAAGAAGTATCAGGTAAACTCAGGCACACTGCGAACACACACGTCCACGTACGTTCTGAATAGCTAAAAAAGAATTAGTTAATAATCGTTAATCAATGCTTAATTACTAAATTAAGAGTAGTAAATAAACACACCAACTTAACGCCAGCACACAGAGCAGGCAGCGCAAGCGAGGGAGTGGCTGAGAGTAACATTTGGGCACACAACAGCAACAACATAAGCGAAGGCAACAACGTCAACAATTTTTTCTTAATTGTGTGGAAAAAAAACTAACAAACTTTACAAATAAATTCGAGTAGCGAAAATGTCAGCGGGACCCACCAAGCAAGAGATCGAATCGGTTTTCAGGCGCCTACGTTCCCAACCAGCGAATAAATCCTGCTTCGATTGTGCAGCCAAGTCACCCACCTGGTCTTCCATCACCTATGGCATCTTCATCTGCATTGATTGCTCTGCGGTGCATCGTAATTTGGGCGTGCACTTGACATTTGTGCGCAGCACAAATCTAGACACGAATTGGACTTGGATGCAATTGCGCCAAATGCAGTTGGGCGGCAATGCCAACGCAGCGCAGTTCTTCCGTGCCCACAACTGTGCGAGTACGGATGCCCAGGTTAAGTATAATTCCAGGGCTGCTCAGCTCTATAGGGACAAACTGGCAGCTCAGGCACAGCAGGCCATGAAGATACATGGCACCAAGCTGCATCTGAATCCAACGGTGGACAAAAGCGAAGGCAATGGCTTGCCCAAAACTGAGGAAGAGGATTTCTTTGCTCAGGATTTTAATGCGGCAATCAACAACATCAGCCAGCTGGATAACAAATCTGCTGCAGCTATTTCTGCCCCTGCTCCTGCCGCTGCTCCTGCTCCCATCCCTGTGGAGGCGCAGCTGGGTGCTCCTAGTGTGAATTTGCTCAATGCGTCGGTTCCACAGGCAGGCATGACTTCGTCCATAGGCGTGCGCAAGATTCAACCCAAAAAGGGTGGACTGGGCGCTCGTAAAGTAGGCGGTTTGGGAGCCACCAAGATCAAGGCCAATTTTGCTGATATTGAAGCACGTGCGAATGCGGCAAATGAAATGAAATCTGCAGCAGCTGCAAGTCAAGCCCCATCCACCGATAAGTCTCCACAAACGGCTGAAGAGGAATTGGAACAAGTGGCCAGCATGCGTTTGGCCTATCAAGAGTTGTCAATGCAAAAGACTCGAGAGGAGGCCAAACTCAAGAGTATGGATCCGGCCAAAGCCAAGCAAATGGAGCGTTTGGGCATGGGTTTCAATTTACGTGGCTCGGATGTAGCGCACTCGGCCTTGAGTGATATGGAGACCATTCAACAGACAGCGGCACCCAAATCGAAAATGTCGCAGCTAGAAAATGAAAATTTCTTCAATGATTATTCCCTCAACTTGTACAGCAATAGCAGCCTGGGAGAGAAGAAGGATAGTAACTCCACTTCCAGCTCGAGTAAATTGGATAAATTTGAATTAGATGCTTTGGGCTATGAGACCATAGAGCCTATAGGTGGTAATCATGGTAACATCACGTCCATGTTTGCTGCCAGCAATGATTATAATAAGCCTAAGGCCAAGACCGCCACCACTTCCTACTCCGCCAGCAAGAGTAAAAGCAGCAATGCCAGCAGCAATGATCCTGTGATGGCGCAACAGAAATTTGGCAACTCCAAGGGTTTTGGTTCCGATCAATATTTTGCCAGCGAACCATCCTCGTCTGATGCTGATGTAAGCGCCAATTTGAATCGTTTTCAAGGATCACGTGCCATTTCATCGTCGGACTACTTTAATGATGGGACTTCGGGTGTCAGTCAAAGAGGTAGCGGCGGCGGCTATGCGTCATCGGTGAACTTTAACGCCCCCGATTTGGATATGGAGAGCGTTAAGGAGAGTGTACGTCAGGGTGTACATAACGTAGCCGGACGTCTGAGTAATATGGCCAATGATTTCATGTCATCGATACAGGATAAATATGGTAACTGATATCAAAAGCAGCAGCAGCAGCTGCAGCCCAGCCAAGCAAGCGTTAGTAGCAGCAGCAGCGGTGACGATGTCGAAGGAAGAGATCCTAATTTTAATGTTTTTATATATTAGTAGTCTGAAATGAAACAATTAGCCATTAGGCAAAAAGTTATTAACCATTCCAAGCAGATTACTCTCTACATACTTAATTGCATACAGATAGTAGCCTAGCATTGTAGGCTACGACTTGTTCTTGTATATAAAGAAAGAAACATTCAATGCAGAGAGCTGTAAAATACGCGTAGTGTCTTTTTAAATATCTATCTATTACCTTCACCTCTAACACCTGTAATTTTTTCAAATTTCAAAATTTTTTTTTGTTTTTAATTTATTTTTTGTTAGTGAAATATTAATAAACATATAACCAAAAAATGGATGGTAGAATATTTTTAGTTTTTTTTTATTGAATTTTAAAAAATGCCCAAAGTTTGACCCTATTTTTTCACATGGACAATCCCCCTTTAAATGGTTGGGGTCAGTTCCGAAACAGCGTTGTCCAGACTTACCAATTGCTATTCCGAAATGTTGTGACTTATCTCTGTTTAAATGGTTTTGATTGTATTGAATTATAATCAATACTGACCTTGAGCCAGCACAAACAGCAAAAAGTTTGACTTTATTACCTTTTGTAAAAAAAGCTAGATTTTAAGTACGATTTTCTACACGAACAAGATTGTGAAAAATTTATTCTATTGCTGGTCACCAAAGACTCATCTATTAACAAGAAAGAAAGTCGGTCAAGCCCGACTATAACATACTCCGCACCCTTACACTCGCATTTGCTCACGAGTCAAACGGCCAGTTAACACCAGTGATGCCAATATTTTTTCGAAAAAAAATGACAGATTGAAAAAAAACAGGAAAAAAAGGCTGGATAACTAAAAAAAAGGCGGAAAAAAGGACAAAAAGTTTTATTTATATTTATTTATTTGCTCAATAATTGTAAGGCTTCTTCAATAACATCTTCATCGGCCATATCTCTTTCCTCGTACGCCGTCATGGATCCAATTAATGATAAATATTTATCAGGCAAATTGTAGTTATGGCAAAACAACTTATGCCGATGCAATCCGAATCTAAAGATAAAATACATGTAAATAAATGTACAACTGATTTAAATAAAAAAATTTATATATATATAATTACCTGACTGTCAAAATTGCACTCAACGTCTCCACTTGCAGCCGATTTCTAGTTTTGGTTTTAACCAAATTAGCTTGGCTAAATACCCTCTCTACTTCCGCATTCGACCATGGCAACGAAAGCAGAGTCAGGGCAAAAGCTACCAGGTCTGAAAAGGGGCTGTTACCTGCGCTGTCTCCATATTTGTTTACCTCGGACCAAAAACTCAAAGTATTTTCAACATTTTCCCATTTTAATTGGTGGGCGGTAGCGTATTGTGCAGATTTTTTGCTTCTTTTGTCGCTGCTTTTTTCAAACAGCTCCAAAATCGGCAGGATTGTGTCCTTTTTTGATCGAAGAGCACGATCCACCGAAAATGCATCAATTGGTTTTAAAATTGCATAATTGTCCGGCAACCTAAAATATAAAAAATTATTTGTAGTGCAAAAATAGTATATAATATTAAATAGCTTACCTCTTCTTTAGCTGATTGACTAACTCAATCACAAAATCCGTACAGTAATATCGAATGGTTTTCTCTGCAGAATCATTGATCTTCCCTTTTAACTTTGTCATGTTTGATTCGAATTCGGATCCCAAATACAAATCCCGTTTGACGTGTTGCGTAAAATCATCTTCAAGAACATAAACTTGAATGTCGGATGGGATTATTTTTAATTTGAGACAGAATGCCCAGAATCAAATCACCCAGTAATTTAGTAGGGTCGGCGTCCTTGCTTTGAAAGTTTTTATTGATTCTTTGCATGTCCGCAAGAATCGGTTTCAAAAACAGTAAATATAAATAATTAACGTCATTGTATAAGCCGCTCAATATATTTGCTTTGTGACACTTTTCGTTTTTTTCATTATATAAAATAAACAATTTAGTCTAAAAATGCCAGATTTCCAGATAAGAGAACCAAAAAAAGGACAGAATTTCGGATAGGGGATGTTTGAAATTTTTTTCGGCTGAAGCAGTTAAAAACAGGATAGATCTATCCGGAAAAAGGCCAAATTGGCAACACTGGTTAACACACAACGCGGTGCGCCCTCTAAGTCTCTCTCTCTCTCTCTCTCTCTCTCTCTCTCTCTCACTCTCACCATCACTAAGATTGCCGTTCAACAGAATGCTGTGGTTATGGGTGGGGGGGGTGGGTGTTGGGTGTTAACTGGCCGTTTTTTGTTCATAACTTGAGAATCGCTCATCCAATCTTTATCATTCCTTCAGCAAATCGATAAATAATTTTGATTACTAGATATCTCTAGAAGATACGAACCATCTATCATCAAAACAGTGGAAGATACACGTTTTTCCAAATTGCGGGGGTGGGAGGGTGCGTATCAAAAATTGAAAATATACTTGATCTGCCTGCAAGTATAAGAAATATACATATGTCCCATACATGTCAAACCTCTATCTCTCACCATCTCTGAGATCTCTTCGTTCATACGGACGGACGGACAGACGGACATGGCTATATCGACTCGGCTGTTGATGCTGATCAAGAATATATATACTTTATAGGGTCGGAAACGATTCCTTCTCCCTGTTACATACTTTTGCACAAACTTAATATACTCTATGTACCTTCGGTACAGAGTATAAAAATACAACGCCATATATTTCATAATAACCAACGAAGACTATAGAAGTTATTGGCATTTAAGGGGGGACTCTCCATAACAAGGCTGTTTTTATTGACCTTTTGAAAAAAATCTTATTTGAAAACGTAAAGAGTTTTTCCAATACTGTTTTTTTTTATTGTGTTACAAACAGATTAAAGTAAATATGAGCGCTGTTTAAAAAGTTCTCGGCTGTCAAAGTGGGGGTCCAAAAAAAAGGTATAGTGCTGGCGGCCATGATTTCTTGTCTGCAGGTTGTCTGAAATGAAAAGTCAAAACGGGGTTATAATCAGTATAGATGTCGTTCTGGTCTGAACTAACTGGAGATATCATTGCCGCCAGTTCAAAAAACGTGGTTTCGAGATAAATGCGTTTAAAGTTTGAAGTAGTTTTTTTGGCAAAAAAAAATAAACAAATGTAAAAATGCAGTTCGAGAATGGTGACAATTCTGCGTCGACTGCATTTTGTTTCATTAAAATCGGTTTAGTAGAACCGAAGAAAAGTGGCTTAGCAGTCCGAAAAAGTTGTTTTGAAAGTAACCAAAAATATTACAGATATTATATACTTACAGATATTAGTCGGCGATGCCAGCTGCATACAGCGGACCTTCCTTATCATCAAAAAAACTGTTTTCAGCAGCAGCTCTCTCTACTCTGCGTGCCATTCTGCCTTCTTTAGATGCGGCCGCAGCTCTAGTTTCTGAGCGGTTTAGTCGGTTATCGTCGCAGCCTGAGCATTGTATAAGATAGCCTTGGATAATTATCGATTAAAAATCGATTAATATTCGATATCGATCGTAGGCGACAACATGTTACCATTCAAATTCAAGAACCAGCCGTTATTTCTCAGCTTTATTTACTCGAAATTTATTTACTCAAAAATTACTCGTTTTAGCCAAGACACTGTTCGACAAAAGAGGCTATATCTTCTAAAGTATTTCGAATTTCAAAAAATCCTTTTAGGGTGATATTTTCAAATACCCAAGATATAAAAAAATGCAAAAAAAAAATCGAAAAATAATTTTCGTATGGAGAATTCCCCCTTAAGTAAAAAATTTAAGGTTTCAAGTTCATGCAAATTGACTTAGTTTGATTTTTTAATGTTCGTCGTAGGAGGCATAGTTAATATTTAAACTATGACCTGCCTAATTTATTTTGTAACTGGTAAAGTTTTTTGTGATTGGCTACGGTTGAAAAATAAGTGCAAGACGTCAAATTGAATGCAAAAATTATTCTAATTAATTGAGTAACGCATACGGGCATTACATATTTTCGACTCCGCCAACAATTTAAACGACATTGCATAAAGCTTATCGCTTATATTTTGGATACTCCCCTAAAAATATAAAAATTTTAATGGCTTTATGGATACTTATATGAATACGTATATGAATACAAGAATATAAGATGGTTAATGAATATTTTGGTTTCATAGCTACATGTACAGATTGATGTTTTTGCCGTGATAGTTTTTGAAATATGGTATATCTCCAATTGGGTTCGTTCACAAATCCAGTTCTACATACATCTTCGTAGGCACGACCTGTTTGCTGCAGAAAGCAGCAAGGGGCTCAAAATTCTAGTTCATCAACAGAATCTAATACGAAATATGCGGAACTTAAAAATACTCCAATCCATTTACACAGTTTGCTCTTAACGATAACATAAGGGAACTTTATCTATCCAAGAACAAGTCTGAAATATTGGCATTACGTTTGCGGGAAAGTAACATGCTGACATCTGATGTACAGAGATCAACTCCAGCTATTTTTAAAGTATTACACTAAAAATGAGGAGTCTGCTATTGTCATAATTTCCATGGCAATGCATGGGACTCATTTTGTTGTTTTTTGGGAAACTTGCGAAGATCCGAGTATAAGGAAGTCGTCGAAGGCATGCTTACCAACTACAAGAAAATGGTTAAGAATGGTTATTTTGTTATTTTCTTAAGACTAAACTTTTTAAAACAGGTGTGAACAACAAGAAATTGTTCGCGGAGTGAAAAAATGTGTAATGCCCGCAAGCGTTACTCAATTTATTTAGTAGTTTGACGTCTTGCACGCATTTTTCAACCTTAGACAATCACAAAAAACTTAACCAGCTACAAAATTAAATAGAATAGTTTGAATGTTAACTATGCCTCTCACGACGAACAATAAAACAATCACACTACGTCAATTTACATGAACTTGAAACCTACCATATTTTACTTAAATGCCATTAACTTCAATAGTCATCGGTGGATTTTAATAAAATATGTGGCGTTGTATTTTTAATAGCTAAGTTTTTGGTGACCAGCAATAAATTAAATTTCCCACAATTTTGTTAGTGGTGAAAATCTTACTTGAAATCTAGTTTTTATTAAAAAAGTGATAAATTTAGTGCAAAGTTGCCCATAAAAGCCATTATAAATTCGAAGTCAAGCACCAGATAAGAAAGTGGTGTATGAATGAATGATAGGGCATTCAATTACCTTCCAAGAACACATTACCTTTCAATAATGAACAAACCGATACCGAAGATATTCACATTTCTACAGCTTCTTTTATTCCCAATCAAAAAACTAGCTTTTTCACGAATTCTCGTGAATGGCTCCACCAAAAAATTTGTGGGATAGATTTTTGGACGCAGCGGAGGAATTTACATATTTTACTAAATATTCGGGATCGCAAAAAAATGTAATTATTTTGTAAACTAGTGTAACACAAGCCAACAAAATTTGACTTTTTCCAGTATATTGAAGTGCTGAACACGAATCTGTTTTCAGAAATGGCCCATCACGTCGACATTTTTAGTAATTTGAGCTTAAAGGTAAAAAAATTCATTATTTGACTATGTATATTTATACTCGTTTTGTGGAGAAACTATACTTTTGATTTGACTTTCTTTGATATTATCGGAAATAAATACTCCTTAACTTTGAGTTAAATTATCCTTAGCAACTCTACGATTTTTATACTCTGTACCGAAGGTACATAGAGTATATTAAGTTTGTGCAAAAGTATGTAACAGGGAGAAGGAATCGTTTCCGACCCTATAAAGTATATATATTCTTGATCAGCATCAACAGCCGAGTCGATATAGCCATGTCCGTCTGTCCGTCTGTCTGTCTGTCCGTCCGTATGAACGAAGAGATCTCAGAGATGGTAAGAGATAGAGGTTTGACATGTATGGGACATATATTTCTTATACTTGCAGGCAGATCAAGTTTATTTTCAATTTTTGCCATGCCTCCTCCCGCCCCCGCAATTTGGAAAAAACTTCATATCTCCTACAGTTTTGGAGATAGATCGTTCGTTCCTTCTAGAGATACCTTGTAAACAAAATTGTTTATCAATTTGCTGAAGGAATGATAAAGATCAGATGAACGATACTCAAGTTATGGGCAAAAAACGGCCAGTTAACACCAACCACCCCCCCACCAACAACCACAGCAACATACCCTAACCGTTCAACACAGGCAATCTTAGTGCGAGAGAGAAAGAGAGAGAGAGAGAGAGAGATAAACTTAGAGAGCGCACCGCGTTGAGCGCGGGGTGTTAACTGGCCGTTTGACTCCTGAGCAAATGCGAGTGTAAGGGTACAGAGTATGTTATAGTCGGGCTTGACCGACTTTCTTTCTTGTTTCCAATGAAGATAAATGATTTTTAGTTATTGTATTCGAGTTCACAACAACCCAATATATTGTTACTGCCCCAATGTATGGCCTAAACTTTGTGTATTACCCTGTCGAAAATTATAATTGGAGTTGTTTTGTCTATTGTTGTTGTTCTTTTGCCATTTACTAGTGTCAGGAGTTATTTTCAGTGGTATTGTTTGCTTGTAGTAACATTTGCTGATTACCAGAATTGTTATAACCTTGATTGTATCTGTTTTTAATATCAACTCTATTTTTAATCTTAAAAATACGGAATTAATTTTTCAATGCAATTATTCTCAAAACTTGTTGTATGTAACTCTTTAATAATTTCTTCAAGTTTAGTCATATTTCTTATAGCATATGCTAATGTACCTTGGGATATTCTTTTAATTTTATTAACAAGAAGCGAATCTATACCACTCAAATCTATATGTGATATGTCTCTGTAATATACTTTTAGTTCCTGTTTTACAGTTTTTTTTTACTTTTTCAAGTAAATCCCTTACACTACTAGCTCTAAGCTTTCCTATGTTCTCATAAAGTTCTTCTGGTAGAATGTCAGGTTTATATCGATTTCTCAGCTCTTTCTTGACAGTCTTCCAGTCATCATAGTTTTCGAGATGTAGTAATGAAGCTTTGGCTTCTCCTTGGATTGTATCCAAATATATGGTTGCCACTGCAAACTTCTTGGGTTCCTCATCTTGGATACGGTCGAGATAATATTCAACCCTTTGGATAAAAGCGGCGACGCTGGTTGAACCATTGCCCATAAATGGTGTAAGGTGCTTTAACTCAGAAAGATAATGATCCCGTTGGCTATTAGAGTTTTGCATAGAAGTTGATTGTAAATTGACAAGAACTCTAAGAGCATTTTGGGTTTCGTTTATTGCTTGTGCTAAATTTTGCATATGCTGGTCCATACTAGCCGTTTTTCACATTTGATATATGTATAAAATGATTAGTCTTTGTAGTTTTTCTTTTTGGTTTGTACATATATTTTAATTTTTAATTGGAAATAAATTCCTTTAATTTAAAATATTAAATGCACTAAACACTAGGTTCGATTATTTGACAGTTTCTGTTTCTGTTTGCCAAATACCGCGCCTGCGCCAATTATGTTCTTGTGTAACTCGATTTGTAGGAAATATTGTGTAACTCGCGCGCAGGTGCCCGCCCGCTGCTCGCTGCGTAAAGGAATTGTTGTTGTTGTTTATATTCGCATATGCAAAAAAGTTTGAAGAGAATTTATGACGTTCAAACGTCTACATTACGTTTACATCTGCGTAATTGAATGAGACTTGTCTTATTGCAGGTACAGATCGTATTTTTTCCAAGGATAAATTGGCTAAAAATAGGTAAATCGTTTTTATGACAAATGTCCCATGCAAGACTGCTTGCCGAAACCTGTAACGTAACACAGGTATAATTTTAATATGTTATGTAAGCTGTAAGGGGGTGGAAAGTGGTCCAAAATGGGCTGTATTTTTTTAGTAGGGAACGGTTAATTGTTCGGATTTTCGAACATCCGTGTGGGCAGTTTTTTAAGGTAACGAGTATTGGTAGCATCACATTTTTCGCAGCAGAGGCAATTGATATTATGGCTATATCCAACAAATAAAATGTATTTTTGAAATGTTTTAATTCTATGTTTACATTTGGATTGTTTAATAATGTCATATTTAACTTAGCAATTTCAAATCTTGAATGGTTTTCTTAGACAAGTTAAATCTATGATTTGTGATTTGTACAAGTCCAATGAAGTGCTTTAGAAATACATTTTTTGTCATGCAAATATTCGCACTTGACTTGACTTTTTTGGGCATTGGTTTTGCCACAAAGCTTTCTCCATCACTAGAATCATTGAATACTGATTGAGTTTGATGAATTTCCATGCCATGAACAACTTTGTAGTGCCTTTTTAAGTTAAAATTCCTTTTATTCAAAAGCCCTTTCCTACAAGATAAACATGTCGATTTTTCTCTTTCGTCAAAATAAAACTTTTCGAAATTATTAATTCTTAAAAAAATTCTACTCTCGGTGCACACAATGTCAAACAACGGCTAGCAGATTACTGGGGCAACACAATTTTTATGTAGGATACTCACTCATGATTTATCTACCTAATTATAGGAAATCTACCCTTTTATAGGTACAAAGATACACAGTAGAATATATAAAGTCTGTGCAAATGTATGTAACAGCCAGTAAGAAGCATCTCCGACCCCATGAAGTAAATACATTCTTGATTAACATAAACAGCCAAGTCATATAGCTACGTCCGTCTATCCATCTGTGCGCACGCCGTTTGTTCGTCTGTTCGTATGAACCAACAGATCTCAGAGATCGCAAGAGCTTAAAGTTAGAATTGAAAACACCTTATACTTGCAGGCAGATAAAGTTTATTTTATTTTTCTTTACACCTAATTCCCCCACAATTTGGAAAATACCTCATATATCCCTCAGTTTTGAATAAAGATGGTTCGTACTGTTTAGAGATAATTAGTAATCAACATTATTAATCGATGCATCGCAGGATTCGTCTTGTTTTTAATTTTACCTCCCCCTGTCTCCTGCGCAGTACGTCCGTCTGGTTTTAAGAACGATTTTTAAAATTTTTGTATAATTTATAAAGCAAAATCTGCTTGTTTATTTTAGGTTTGCCTTGCAATCGAAGAAATCCCTGAATGTTATTTAACATTTGCCTTTCTTTTACAAAAATTCTATGTTGAATCAAGTAGCCTTATTAAAGTTCCTATACAAATTTGAATTACGAATCTAGTTGTCCTCCAAATTCACAAGTTTTTATTCATAAGATGATTAAGGTAATATTTAATTAACAATGTTTTTAACAAACTTAACGTTACTCAAACTCAAAAAAAATTTGTTACAAAGAAGGAAAATTAATGATTGTTTCTTAGAAGCCTCTTAGCGGAGGCATAATGAACTTTACACCGAAAAATAAACGTTCTACGCTTACTTGGGTTGCTGGCACAGCAAGAATAACTTTTGATAGTTCATACAATTCTGATTACTTTGTCGAATTTTCTGACCACAATTTAAGTACATCGTCTTTTATTTTGTAGTATTTTGCAGCTGTAATTGATTTCGAAAATAGCGGGTCTTTCAAAACCGCAATCACGGCCGTCTGGAGCGTATGAACTGCACAACGCACACCTGAAAGTTGAAATAATTGTACCAAAGTCAAAATATATTTAAGATATCAAAGTGTAAAGCTTTCTATACCTATGCATTTGTGATCCACTATATAGTGCAAAGTGCATAGTGTGATCTAATAGTTCAACCATCTTCACCATGTTTCTCCCATTGTCGGTGGTACACGAAAAAAGTTGATCTTTGTCAATTCCCAATTTATTCAAACCGCGGAGAATAGTATCCTTGAGATTACTAGCTGTGTCACAAGAAAACATTTCCTTGGTGTATAAACAGTATATGGGCATTTCCACAGAAAAGTCCGCCGAGACCAAAAAATGAAAAGTACCTAAAAACACTATTTTTTATCATATTTTCATGGGGAAATAATCAAAATGAACTAATATGGAGGTAATAGGTACAACGAGTTAAAAAATAATGCAGAAGACACCTTAAGAAACTATATGATTGCAACTAACTGTAAGTTTCTGCTTTATATTATAACAAAAACAACATAAATATAATGAGGAAACTTAAGTAACGTAACGTCAGGTAACGTCACGTCAGATACTTATGCAATTTAAAAAAAATTGGCCAAACATTTTTGAATAAGATAACCTGGAAAAAAAACTTGCATTATTTCGAATCACACAAAAAAAAAATGTATACAAAAAGCTTTGCTCAATTCGCAGAGTTTTGCATTTTTCTAAAACAAGTCAAAACCCACTTCCGTTTTATGTAACGTCACGCCAGCATATATAAGGTTGTCAAAAAAGTCTTGCGGTATTTCCGCAAGCTTGTCTTTGCAAGCGCGTAGTTCTAGTTGTATTCGTCGCATCGGTTCACGCTAGAGCTTTTTGGAAAGCTCTTTTCACGCGCTTACACGTGTTTGATTTGTTGTTGTTTGTTTTTAGTCGTTCGTGAGTTAGAGCGTCGCAAACATGAAGCAAAATAAAGAGAAAATACGGCATATTTTACAGTACTACTACGATAAAGGCAAAAATGCATCTCATGCTGCCAATAAAATTTGTGCAGTTTATGGACCCGATACAGTTTCCATTTCCACCGCACAACGATGGTTTCAACGTTTTCGTTCTGGTGCAGAGGTGATCGAAGATGCGCCACGGTTCGGAAGGCCTGTCGTCGAAAATTGCGATAAAATCGCTGAATTGATCGAAAGAGACCGGCATAGTAGCAGCCGTAGCATCGGCCAAGAGCTGGGCATGAGTCATCAAACCGTTATAAACCATTTGAAGAAGCTTGGATTCAAAAAGAAGCTCGATGTATGGGTGCCACACGACTTGACGCAAAAAAACATTTTTGCCCGTATGGATGCATGCGAATCGCTTCTGAATCGCAACAAAATCGACCCGTTTTTGAAGCGGATGGTGACTGGCGTTGAAAAGTGCGTCACTTACGACAACGTGAAGCGCAAACGGTCGTGGTCGAAAAGCGGTGAAGCTGCCCAGACGGTGGCCAAGCCTGGATTGACGGCCAGGAAGGTTCTTCTGTGTGTTTGGTGGGATTGGCAGGGAATCATCCACTATGAGCTGCTCCCCTATGGCCAAACGCTCAATTCGGACCTGTACTGCCAACAACTGGACCGCTTGAATGCAGCACTCATGCAGAAGAGGCCATCTTTGATCAACAGAGGCCGAATTGTCTTCCATCAGGACAACGCCAGGCCACACACATCTTTGGTGACGCGCCAGAAGCTCCGGGAGTTCGGATGGGAGGTTCTTTTGCATCCACCGTATAGTCCGGATCTCGCACCAAGTGATTACCACCTATTTCTGTCCATGGCGAACGAGCTTGGTAGTCGGAAGTTGGCCACAAGAGAGTCCTGTGAAAATTGGCTCTCCGAGTTTTTTGCCAATAGGGAAGCGAGCTTCTATAAGAGGGGCATTATGAAGTTGGCATCTCGTTGGGAACTCGTCATCGAACAAAACGGCGCATATTTGACTTAAATTGCATTATTATAACCAATTTTATGAACAATTGAAAATTCAATAAAAATACCGCAAGACTTTTTTGACAACCTTATATGTTTGCGTATATCTTTAACTCCTTATGATCGATTGATGTCATTGTTTTTGCTGATTATAGTGCTACTTAACTGCTACCCAAATATAGAACAATCTTTTTAAAAATCCAAGATTTTCATATTTTTTAAAAAAATTTATCGTACAAACGTAACGTCACGTCAGTTTGGAAATGCCCATATTCAATATAAACTGAATGTTTACCCCTGTAAAGATGCTTGAATTATTATTTGTGTGAATATTAAACTTACCAATGAACGAACGAGTCAAAAGAGTTAACACGTTTACTTTCAAAGGGATAAATTTGCCTTCGACTTCCTTTTTTAAAATATCAATCAGCTGCTCTGACTTACAGAGTACATCCTCGCGCCAAGCCAAGGCCTTGAATAATTGGATCTAGAATTTGACGGAATCCGAGGTCGTTCATCAGGGCAAACGGCCTTCCATCAACCGTGCACAGAGGAACACACGCATATTTTAGAGAATTTAACGAAAATCCAAAATCAGATATTTTAAGATTTGATGGCCTCGTGGAGGTTTTAACATCCAATGTAGGCAGATACCTTTTGGAAATGTCAAAAAAATAATGTAATTTAATACATATTGGAAAAAGCTAAAAGTATAAATTGCATTAGACTTGAGCCCTCCGTACAGGAAAGGCATATAATGCAAAAATGTAAAGAAAAAAATTAATTGCATATTCAACTATTCACTTTTAGATTATAGGCATTGATTACACTAGGCAACAAGGTTCAGTATATTGAAGGATTGGTGGTGATTCTAGATGATTTTCGTTTGCTGAACACGAATCTGTTTTCAGAAATGGTCCATCAAGTCGAGATTTTTAGTAATTTGAGCTTGTAGTTGCAAAAAGTGCCTGCTTTGACCCTTTTCAGACGCGTTTTGTGGGGATACGATACTTTTGTTTTGTTGTTTTTTGATATTATCGTAAATTGCTATTTCTTAACTTTAAAATAAACTATGCCAAAGACTTGTACGATTTTTTTAAGCGAAGATATATATATATAGAATACATAGTCTTGATAATAATAGAATAACAAAACTGTCTACTGCCCAAAAGTCTGCCTTGCAGAAACAGTACAACCGGATATTAATTTGTATAGAATTTCAATGAAAATTTTCAACAAATCCCATTTCATACATTGGGGCAGCAACTAGGTATAGAAAGCTTTACACTTTGATAGTTTGATGATAGCAGTTAAGTAGCACTATAATCAGCAAAAACAATGACATCAATCGATCATAAGGAGTTAAAGATATACGCAAACATATATGCTGGCGTGACGTTACATAAAACGGAAGTGGGTTTTGACTTGTTTTAGAAAAATGCAAAACTCTGCGAATTGGGCAAAGCTTTTTGTATACATTTTTTTTTTGGCATGATTTGAAATAATGCAAGTTTTTTTCCAGTTTATCTTATTCAAAAATGTTTGGCCAATTTTTTTTAAATTGCATAAGTATCTGACGTGACGTTACCTGACGTTACGTTACTTAAGTTTCCTCATTATATTTATGTTGTTTTTGTTATAATATAAAGCAGAAACTTACAGTTAGTTGCAATCATATAGTTTCTTAGGGTGTCTTCTGCATTATTTTTTAACTCGTTGTACCTATTACCTCCATATTAGTTCATTTTGATTATTTCCCCATGAAAATATGATAAAAAATAGTGTTTTTAGGTACTTTTCATTTTTTGGTCTCGGCGGACTTTTCTGTGGAAATGCCCATATACTGTTTATACACCAAGGAAATGTTTTCTTGTGACACAGCTAGTAATCTCAAGGATACTATTCTCCGCGGTTTGAATAAATTTGGAATTGACAAAGATCAACTTTTTTCGTGTACCACCGACAATGGGAGAAACATGGTGAAGATGGTTGAACTATTAGATCACACTATGCACTTAGTGCATATAGTGGGTCACAAATGCATAGGTATAGAAAGCTTTACACTTTGATATCTTAAATATATTTTGACTTTGGTACAATTATTTCAACTTTCAGGTGTGCGTTGTGCAGTTCATACGCTCCAGACGGCCGTGATTGCGGTTTTGAAAGACCCGCTATTTTCGAAATCAATTACAGCTGCAAAATACTACAAAATAAAAGACGATGTACTTAAATTGTGGTCAGAAAATTCGACAAAGTAATCAGAATTGTATGAACTATCAAAAGTTATTCTTGCTGTGCCAGCAACCCAAGTAAGCGTAGAACGTTTATTTTTCGGTGTAAAGTTCATTATGCCTCCGCTAAGAGGCTTCTAAGAAACAATCATTAATTTTCCTTCTTTGTAACAAATTTTTTTTGAGTTTGAGTAACGTTAAGTTTGTTAAGAACATTGTTAATTAAATATTACCTTAATCATCTTATGAATAAAAACTTGTGAATTTGGAGGACAACTAGATTCGTAATTCAAATTTGTATAGGAACTTTAATAAGGCTACTTGATTCAACATAGAATTTTTGTAAAAGAAAGGCAAATGTTAAATAACATTCAGGGATTTCTTCGATTTCAAGGCAAACCTAAAATAAACAAGCAGATTTTGCTTTATAAATTATACAAAAATTTTAAAAATCGTTCTTAAAACCAGACGGACGTACTGCGCAGGAGACAGGGGGAGGTAAAATTAAAAACAAGACGAATCCTGCGATGCATCGATTAATAATGTTGATTACTAATTATCTCTAAACAGTACGAACCATCTTTATTCAAAACTGAGGGATATATGAGGTATTTTCCAAATTGTGGGGGAATTAGGTGTAAAGAAAAATAAAATAAACTTGATCTGCCTGCAAGTATAAGGTGTTTTCAATTCTAACTTTAAGCTCTTGCGATCTCTGAGATCTGTTGGTTCATACGAACAGACGAACAAACGGCGTGCGCACAGATGGATAGACGGACGTGGCTATATGACTTGGCTGTTTATGTTAATCAAGAATGTATTTACTTTATGGGTCGGATATGCTTCCTACTGGCTGTTACATACATTTGCACAGACTTTATATATTATACTGTGTATCTTTGTACCTATAAAAGGGTAGATTTCCTATAATTAGGTAGATAAATCATGAGTGAGTATCCTACATAAACATTGTGTTGCCCCAGTAATCTGCTAGCCTTTGTTTGACATTGTGTGCACCGAGAGTTGAATTTTTTAAGAATTAATAATTTCGAAAAGTTTTATTTTGACGAAAGAGAAAATTCGACATGTTTATCTTGTAGGAAAGGGCTTTTGAATAAAAGAAATTTTAGCTTAAAAGGCACTACAAAGTTGTTCATGGCATGGAAATTCATCAAACTCAATCGGTAGTCAATGATTCTAGTGATGGAGAAAGCTCTGTGGCAAAACCAATGCCCAAAAAAGTGGTCACGTGCAAATATTTGCATGACAAAAAATGTATTTCTAAAGCACTTCATTGGTCTTGTACAATTGCTGAGTTAAATATGACATTATTAAACAATCCAAATGTAAACATAGAATTAAAACATTTCAAAAATACATTTTATTTGTTGGATATAGCCATAATATCAATTGCCTCTGCTGCGAAAAATGTGATGCTACCAATACTCGTTACCTTAAAAAACTGCCCACACGGATGTTCGAAAATCCGAACAATGAACCGTTCCCTACTAAAAAATACAGCCCATTTTGGACCACTTTCCACCCCCTTACAGCTTACGTAACATATTAAAATTATACCTGTGTTACGTTACAGGTTTCGGCAAGCAGCCTTGCATGAGATATTTGTCATAAAAACGATTTACCTATTTTTAGCCAATTTATCCTTGGAAAAAATACAATCTGTACCTGCAATAAGACAAGTCTCATTCAATTACGCAGATGTAAACGTTTGAACGTCATAAATTCTCTTCCAACTTTTTTGCATAAGCAAATATAAACAACAACAAGAATTCCTTTACGCAGCGAGCAGCGGGCACCTGCGCGCGAGTTACATAATATATCCTACATATCGAGTTACACAAGAACATATTTGGCGCAGGCGCGGTATTTGGCCAACAGAAACTGTCAAAAAATCGAACCTAGTGTTTAGTGCATTTGAAATGTTAAGTAAAAGGAAATAAACAATTAAAAATTAAAATATATGGACAAACCAAAAAGAAAAACTACAAAGACTAATCATTTTATACATATATCAAATGTGAAAAATGGCTAGTAAGCAATAAACGAAACCCAAAATGATCTTAGAGTTCTTGTCAATTTACAATCAACTTCTATGCAAAACTCTAATAGCCAACGGGATCGTTATCTTTCTGAGATAAAGCACCTTACACCATTTATGGGCAATGGTTCAACCAGCGTCGCCGCTTTTATCCTAAGGGTTGAATTTTATCTCGACCGTATCCAAGATGAGGAACACAAGAAGTTTGCAGTGGCAACCATATATTTGGAGAAAATCCAAGGAGAAGCCAAAGCTTCATTACTACATCTCGAAAACTATGATGACTGGAAGACTGCCAAGAAAGAGCTGAGAAATCGATATAAACCTGACATTCTACCAGAAGAACTTTATGAGAACATAGGAAAGCTTAGAGCTAGTAGTGTAAGGGACTTATTTGAAAAAGTTAAAAAAATTCAAAACTGTAAAACAGGAACTAAAAGTACATTACAGAGACATATCACACATAGATTTGAGTGGTATAGATTCGCTTCTTGTTAATAAAATTAAAAGAATATCCCAAGGTACATTAGCATATGCTATAAGAAATATGACTAGACTTGAAGAAATTATTAAAGAGTTAAATACAACAAGTTTTGAGAATAATTGCATTAAAAATTAATTCCGTATTTTTAAGAATAAAAATAGAGTTGATATTCAAAACAGATACAATCAAAGTTATAACAATTCTGGTAATCAGCAAATGTTACAACAAGCAAACAATACCACTGAAAATAACTCCAATAAAATTAACTCACAACCTGACACTAGTAAATGGCGAAAGAACAGCAACAGTAGACAAAACAACTCCAATTATAATTTTCGACAGGGTAATACACAACCGTTAGGCCAGACTAGACAAATGCAAATCAGTTATCCATCGGGACAATATTCTTAGAACTAAAAAGTACCATAGCACACAAATAATTTTGGTAAAACAGAAAACAACGGACTCGGAAATAAAACATAAACACAGAGTAATATACACACATAGAGGAAGGAGAATTATACAACTGCAAGGAAAGGTTAAAAAATATACAACTAAACGGTAAAGTGGGAATATTTTCGGAGCTAAGCGATAGACTCTACAACATTTTACAGGAAACCATTAGGGATCTATTTTGTAATAATAAAACAGTATCTTTTGTAAAATGTGTATATAGGGCAGTAGATATTGAGTTAGAAGAAGAACTTACAAAACAAATATCATTGTACCATACAAGAGAAAGTACACATTCAGGAATAAACGAAATCTATTTCTCTCTAAAACATAAATTGTAATATCCAAAATTACTAGAATATAAATGTAGAGTCATAAATAATTGCCAAACGTGTCAGCTTGTGAAATATGAGGAATCCAATTAAAGAAAAATTTCAGTTGACTGAAACTCCTACAGATATAGGTAAAACATACATATAGATACCTATACTATTAAGAAAATGCATTTTTTGACAATAACACTAAAAAAAAAAATTTAATGACCCATTTCTACTGAAACTATTCTTAAGTGTAGTTTGGATTGGTGATCTCAAAAATCGATTTTCGTTTTTTAAATATGAATTTTTTTATTTTTTCGGTAGTTGCACTTACATTTTTTGCCATATCTAAATTCATAATGGTCAGATGGTGTCAAGCAGGATACGAATCGAAAGGTAATTAAATAGTCAATAATAGCGTAGATCATTGTTTTCAAATATAAAATATTTCAAAAAAATCGATTTTTTGCTCGAAATTGCAAAAAATTTCATGTTTAATCGCCTTGGAAAAATATAAAAAAATCCAAAAAAATTCTTTCGACGTAGGGATCGCACTTTTACAAAGATAATAAGGTATTGATGAAGAAAATCTATGAATAAATATTGTAGCTGGATCAATTTAAGTGAAGGAACTAATAATTAAACTTGAGTATTTTAAGTGTTAAGAAAAGTTTTTTTCTATTTTTTTTTGTTTTTTGGTCAATATTAGAAGTGGGCGAATAGCCACATCAGAAAAAAAATTCCAGAACAGAAAAAATCGAAGCAAACGAAAATTTATTTTGAAAAAATCTCAAAAACACCACTTTTTTAGCACTAAATTTCTCACAGCTCCTGTATTTATTTATAGATTTTGTTCATCGATATCTTATTTTCTTCGAAAAAGTGCGGTTCTTATGTAGAAAAAATAAAAATAGTTTTTTTGAATTTCTAAATATTTTTCCTAGGCGATTGGAAACGAAATTTATAGCGTTTTCGAGCAAAAAATCGATTTTTTAAAAATATTTTTTATTATTGTATAGAAACTACACTCAGAGAAAAATAGAGAATTTCGCTCTTGAATCAAGAGCATTCGTTCTCAAAAGTACGGTAAGAGTGAAAATTCTTGATCCAAGAGCGAAATTCTTGATTCAAGAGTGAATTTTTGATCCCGACATTCCTGGTTCAAGAGTTTCAGCTCTTGATCCAAGTATGAATAATTATTGATTCAGGAGTTTCAGTACTTGATCCAAGAACGAATAATTCTCAAAATAAAAAAATTCAAAAGAATATTTGGGGTGGGGGGTGTGGTGGTAGAGACACTACCGACCCCACCCGACCGACGTTGTCCGTCTCCCTCCCCACTCACCATTATCAACCAAACCAACCACCACCCACCAAACTTTGTTTTAAACTGTGATTGATTTTGAGATAACCCCACATAGATATTTTTTTTTTATACCCGTTACTCGTAGAGTAAAAGGGTATACTAAAGTCGTGCAAATGTATGTAACAGCGAGAAGGAATCGTTTCCGACCCTATAAAGTATATATATTCTTGATCAGCATCAACAGCCGAGTCGATATAGCCATGTCCGTCTGTCTGTATGAACACCTAGATCTCAGAGACTAGAAGAGCTAGAGCAAACAATTTTGAAATGTAGACTCCTATTGTCTGCACGCAGATCAAGTTTATTTCACATTTTTACCACGCCCACCCCCCCCCCCCCCCCCCACAATAAAAAACGTTGAATAACTCCCACAATTTTTGAGTTATAAATTTAAAACTTAAGTTTATATTCGCAACATCTATAAGCCCTCCAATTTTCATCAAGATCGGATAATAAATAGCCGAGTTAAAAAAATGTTGCATACTTTTCGGATATCTCACCTCAGGCACACAGGATGGCTATTAAATATTTCTATGCATGAGTAACGGGTATATCGAAGTCGGTTAGAGCCGACTTTAACTTACGCTCTCGTTTCGCTTACTTTTCTGGGACTTGAACACGGTACCTTGAAAGACTGAAACAAATACAGGTTGCAGTTGCCTTTCGTACGCATCGCACTACAACAAACTGCGCATGCGCTCTCACTCTCTGCGCTCTCATTCTCTCAACGACCAACTGCGCATGCGCCCTCACTCTCTGCGAGACGTGCTTCTCTCTCAAAGTTAAGTTGCCCTCACCCCCCTTGCCTATAAAAAACAAAATTGAGAACGTTTAGAACGAATTTATCTCGATTCCAAGAGCGAAATTCTTGAAAATTCAAGAACGACTAATTTTTTTTCAAGAGCGTTCGTACTCAAATTATTCGTTCTAGTTTTTTCTTAGTGTAGACAAAGGAAAAATATTTGACAGATTGGTTACAACAAAATTTAAAAAAAAATTTAACAGCTTATTAAAAATATAGAGTTATATAAAGAAAACAGAGAGCAGGGATATATAAAAAACTACAAAGCGGTGAGGCACAAGGAAGAACCAAAATATAAACAATCAAATTAAAAATATATTCACTCAACCAATATTAAAAGAAAACTTAAATATACTAATACCGTAAATGATATATCTAAAAATAGTCCTAATAAATAGTGCTAAACTGGTAAGAAAAAAATTTAAGTTCTTAATATGGTCTAAAATTAAGTATTTACATATTATCTCATTAAGCTGGAGTTCATTAAACTATAGATTTAAGTTGCTAAGTCTTTTCAAACAAAAATAATATTGTATGAAATTGTATTGTATTGTAAATATTGTAATATTGTATAAAATTTAATATATCACGGATTTGTAGCAAACATATTGTTATAAAAAATAAGGAAGCCGATCCAGGTGTATCGTTAACTAAAAGAGGGGGAGAAGTTACATAATATTTCCTACAAATCGAGTTAACACTGTACTGGATTGTACCGTAGTTTGGGTCTGGCTGATGAGCGACACGAAAAGAGAAAAGATCAGTCAACGCAGAAGGAACGAATCTGTCCATAAACAACAAACCGAATAAGCTAGAATTAATAGATCGTCGTGGGTTTGCATATCCGAATACGACAAAAGTTTTGTAAATGCGGTTAAATTAATATCATTAAGTGTTGGTTTAAATAAAGAATCAAAACAAACACACAAGAACATAATTCGCGTGCAGCACTTCCCTGCTCGTGTGCAGCGAGTATCCGCTCGCGAACAGCGAGCAGCAGCTGCACTTACGAGCAGCGTGCAAAGTGCAATTTCAAACCCTGGTATAAACCAAAAAATTTGTTCTGAGAAAAAAAAACCGGAACATTTTTGAGCTCAGATATCAGACAAGTGTAAATACAGCTTTATGTTTTCTCTTTCCAAGGACATTACAAACAAGAATTTACAGAAAACCATTTAACAAATATAAGGCATTTGCCGTATATTACTTACCAATTAACATACCTTCAATTAAATTTTTCAATATTTCACATGAATTTTTTGTGCACTGACAATCCCTTTTTTATACACTTGAAAAGTGTATTATAATTTTGCCCAGAAGTTTGCAACGCATAGAAGGAATCATCTCCGACCACATAAAGTATATATATATTCTATGTCGGAACCGCCCGGATCGGATGACCACTTCTTGTAGCTGCCATAGGAATTGGAAGGAATTGGTTGGAAAATGGGGTTTAGCGAGAAAAACTGATCTGCAAATTTTGGTCGAATTCGATAACCGTTGAGGCTAGCTTTTTCAAGGGTATTAAAACTTCGGCACAGACGAAGTTAGCTTTCCTTTCTCGTTGATTGCCATCAGATAATTTTAATTTAATAAATTGTTGTATTAATTATATGCAATTAAAGAAATAAAACTAATATGAACGAACCTTTGCCAAAACTTTGACCATTTAGGACAATGTACCTAAGTACCAATTTGACAGTACCTGGACCTAAGTTCAAGGACCTCCTGAACCTTGTTTTCATGTTGATTTGAAAAACGATTAGTCTTTGCGATTTCCATTCCCAATAATACCACTTCAGATTTTACACAATGCCTCGTATAAATATATTTTCTCCGGTTTTGTATATAATTTTTCTCACATGGTTGTTGTTGTCGCTATTGATATACATACAAAGTGCTAGTGGGAGGGGGGGATCTTGGGTGATTACTTAAAAACTACTCGAACTATACAACAGCCTATAATGGCGCAGAGTTCAACTTCCACATTCAATTGGATAAAACATCTCCTGCCATTATATGGACTATTTTGTTATTTTTACATGTTGTTGTTCTGTATTTTGCTTTTTTTTTGGTATGGTACTGTCAATTGTTCTGGGAGGGTTGGGAGTGTCTTATATAAATATATATTGGATTTTTTTCTTCCTTTTTTCTTGAGTATAATTAACAACTAATACGCTCTTTTAATCTTTGAGGTAAGTAGATGCGGCCAAGGGCGGCGTCACATGGTTGTTGGATGGTAAACTGCGGGTGAGTTCTATGTACAGGCGTATGATAGGTATGGATGATCAATGGGGTGTGTGTGTATAATCCTATATACAGGGTGATGCATGATGACGACTAGTTTCACAGTTTGTTGAGCGAAGTGTGCAGCTGCTCGAATTTGACCGCATAGAGCGACTGTTGCTGCAGCTGATCTCCTCCAGTTACGACAACGGCCTCTGCTGCTGGTGCTACTCCTGCTCCTCCTTTGGCGCGCCTGCGCGTCATTTGTCTGCGTGGCGTATTATTAACCACCTCAGGTGCCTCCGGCTCATCAGCAAAAAACGCATGTTGCAGGGCCTCTTCGGCGGTGATGCGCTTATGCGGATTCACCTCGAGTAGACGCTGCAACAAGTCATACGCCGCCGGTGGGAAGCATTCGTAGGGATCCAGTGGCTCCGTCACAAAGTCGCTCTCTTCGCACAGGCAATTGAAGAAATACTGATCACAATTCTTGCACACGTCGCATCGGCCGTCCGGGGACTCGTAGTTCCTCACTAGTTTCGGGTCGCTGAAGACGGCCCGATGGCGGAAACGTAGGCACAGCTTGCGCAGATTTAGCGGGCGTGAGCGCTGACTCAGCGTTACCATGCGCTCCAGAGCCAGGGCCGTTTTACGTATGGCGCGGTCCCCAAAGATGGTGACAATCTCGGCCAGAGCGATGTAATCGTTGGGAGCCTTGAAGAAGGGATAAACGGAGGACATGATCGAAAGGAAAATGACGCCAGCTGCCCATACATCCACTGCAGTGGTTTGATCGGCATATTTAAGCAACACTTCGGGCGGACGATAGCCAGGAGTACCCGCCCGCGAGGCATGCACCTCCTTCTTCATCAGGCAATTGAGGCACACTGATGGATTGGCATAGCAATAGCATTTGCCATTGCCACCAGCACCAGCCGCAGCTCCACCCTGGCCACCTCGATTTGTGTTATATTTGTTATTGTTGCTCGAAGCGGCGGCTCCAGCCACCAACTGCTCGGGCTGTGCCAACTGTTGGCCAGCAGGCAACACATCTTCCACCACCTCCTTGGCTATCTCATTCACTGGTTTCAATGGCATCTTGCAGCCACCATCCTCGTGTAATCTCCTTCGCTTGACAGCTCCACCCAAGGCGCAGGCATCTGTGTTGGGGGCCGCCACTGCTGGTGATTGGGCCGGGGACTCCCCCATCTCGCGTTCGCGGGGTCGTTTGCTGTTGGCCAATCCTCCGCCAGTTACCGCTCCAGCGGCACATCGGCGCTGCTCCTGCGTGGTCGGCGAAGCAGCCGCTGTGGCCGCAGCCGCTGACGACAAACTCACATGTTGGGCCAGCCCAAAGTCAACCAACAGGAACTCGCGACGCCTGCGATTGTACAGGAAGTTACTGGGCTTCACATCACGATGGATGATATTGAATTTGTGGACATGACGCAGGGCCACCAGCAGATTGCGCATATACAAACGAATCTCCTGTACATCCATTTTGGTATAGAAGTCATGAAAGCGATCATGCGGCATGTAGGGCATCACAAAGGCAGCCGAGGCATCACAGCGCATGCAACAGTGAATGCCCACAACATTCTCGGTGCCGCTGTGAATGAGAAAGAGACGGAGAGAGCAAGAAGAAAAGAGAGGAAGATGATTAGATATATGTATTTACATGGTACTCGTAGTGCAGAAGCAAGGGGAGAAAGCTGGCAAGCTGCATTGCATAGCTGGCATTGTCATCTCAAGGCAAACGGTGAATACGATCATTTTTACCCAATTCGTGGGTCGAGGTGAAATGTTTACAAATAGATTAAAGCCAAGTGGCATATCTGAATACTCGCAGATGAGCGAAAACAGGAACGAGACTCTCTAAATTGCAGGCCTTTTACAGAGAAACCATTTTCGTGTCGGGATTGAATTAAATTTGTCATTGAGTGAATATATGGCTGGCACAGAACCAGGAAAGCTTATTGGGTCTATAGGATAAAATCGACAGTATCTATTTGTAACTAGGCATTTTGCTTTTTAGAAAGCGATTTCATTATGTTAACGTCCTAAATTCTGCTTCGTCAAAACCAATAGGGTTTTGGCACCTAATTCTAGCCAACAAATCGAAAATTAACAAAATGTTGGCTCGCTGACTAAAAGTTGTAATAACTTCAGTAATTGTTACTCGATTTTCAAGATTTAAATTGCATACTAAAGCTAAAAAAAAAAATACTAACTTAATAGTCAAAGAATAATAAGGAAATGGGTGATTTGATTTGATGAGGTGTATAAGTTTGTAAGGGGTGATTTTTTAAGCGTTTGTTTTTAGAAAATTAAAAAAAAAAAAACAGAAAATTTTCAATCGTGCATGAAATATTTCTTTGCTTGCCATATACTTTTTAAAGATTATTTTATGCGGCCACCCCTGAGGTGGTACATCCGCAAGCTCCAATTTTGGCCTGCTTTTTCCAGCATTTCGGCCGGTATCTCTCCAATTACAGCTGTAATGTTGTCTTCCAGGGCTGCAATTGTGGCTGTCTTGTGCCTTCACGTAGCCCCACAAAAAATAGTCTAGTGGGGTCATTATCTTGGCAGCCAATGGACTGGTCTAAAACGTGAGATTAATTGCTCCCCAAACTCGCCTTTCAATTGGTCCATGGTTTCGCATGCCGTGTGGCATGTGCCACCATCTTGTTGAAACCACATGTCAACCAGATACAATTCTTCCATTTTGGGTAAAAAAAAATTAAAAAAGCGAACGGTACTTTGCTCCATGGACTGTAACGATGCGATTTTCATTATTTTTGAAAACGTACGGTCCAATGATACCGCCAGCCTACAAACCGCACCAAACAGTGCATTTTTCAAGATGCATTGGCAGCTTTTGAACTGCCTCTGGCTGTTCTACAGGCCAAATTTGGTAATTCCGTTTGTTGACGTACCCATTGGGACAGAAATGAGCTTCCTCGCTGAAGACAATTTTATTTGAGAAACACATTTCTCAAAGAGCACAAATTTTGATAATAAAATTCAATGATTTGCAAGCGCTGTTTGTTTGTTAGTCTATTAACGGTGAAATGACAACCTTACTGAGCATTTTTGGCGTTGCCACATGTTACGAATCACGCGTCAGGTGTCAAAAAATGTACACTGAAAAACCAAATAGCATACAAATCACTCTTTAAAAAAATGAGTGTATTCGTGTTGCTTATGGGTGTCTAAACCGCTGAAAGAGTCATAGTCTACTACTTTTTAAAAAGTACATCCATAGCGATTCCATCTCGGTTTCGTTTTTGTGTTCGTAGGGAAACAGTCGAAGATGAGAGAGGGAGAGTTTTAGGTTTCACTTTTCGGTTTGGCTATGCAATGCCAAATTCTGGACACATTAAACAAAAAAATCCTTGTAAATCAATTAATCACTTAAATGCAAATCAAATTTCACTAACAATTTCTAAATGGATCAGAGAATTGAGGAAAATTCACTTTATGTACATCTAGCAACTGTAAGAGTGCGTAATTTGGCAATTACTTTTCATTCCATCGACCAACAAAAGCATTACTTTTCAAAACGAAAAACTTTTTCGTTCTGATTTCGTTGGAAATCAGTAACAAAGTCAAGGACGTGTTGTTTTATTTACTTTTGTTATTACTTAATGAAGAACCTTTTTATCTCAATGAAAAACAATACAATTACTCTACTCTTCACCAAAGGTGCACAGACTCTATAAAAAATATAAATTCTTGATCAGCATCAACAGTCGAGTCGAGCCGCTTTCGCTCCACCCTAAGGTTCATGTCGATCAGAAAAGAGTCATAAGCTTCCAAGTGTGTGAACCGGTTCAAAGCCATCTCAGAAATTATTTTTGCTATAAACTTGATACTTAGTGTGTGGATCAGGGAATCAATCCCGAACTAGAACCAAAACCGAATACCAAAAAGAAGAAAACTTAGAACCAGTACCGGGACCGATATTTATAAGTTTTTGTGTACCGGTATCCGAGAATCGAAAAGACTGAAAAGAACCTAAACATTGTACCTGTACAGTTTCGGTTCCAAGTGCAACAACTAGACTGCAAAGCGAGCACTTAGTTTTGGGGGAATTTTACGCAATTTGGGTAAATTGTAAATTCCTATGTGGCATGTTCTCGGACCCATTTTAAGTTACGGCAGTCTTGAAGTTATTAATATGAAAAGAAATGGGACCGTACAAATAGGTTGGTATCTTCACAGATCAGTTTAATGGCATCAATCAAAGGGTTTCTGCACTTAAAACGTTTACAAAAGCTAACATCGTCTGTGCCGAAGTTTTTATACTCTAGCAAATGCTGATTTTAAAATATCAGTGTTTAAAAATGCTACTTTATGTGGTCGGAGATGCATCCTTCTATGTGTTACAAACATCCGGACAATTTTAATATACCATCTCTACAAGGGTATAAAAAGTTTTTCTCATTCCGGTTCCGAAATATTAGCAGCGTGCAGTAAAACGAAGACTCTGTGCTAAATTTCAGTTCGATAGCTTTAAAACTGAGAGGCTAGTTCGCGTAGAAACAGACGGGCAAAGCTAATAAATATAATTTATGGGTTCGGAAATGAATACTTCTATGCGTTGCAAACTTCTAGCAAAATTAGAATACCCTTTGGTACCCTTAAAGATGAAAATTTGACAAAGTGGTCAGAATCGTAGAAGCTATCAAATGCTGTTCCAGCTACTCAGGTAAGCGCACAAAGTTTCTTTTCCAGGCTGAAGTTTATTACGTCTCCTCTTAAAAACCGGAAGAAGGCAAAAACGAAATAGCCGATAAAAAATATGATCTAATCATATCAAACTTGAGAAGATTTTGTTGAATACAATTGAAAATTGATGTAAATTCGTATTTGTGTGTGTGTAGGTAGGGCTTCTTACCCACTTTGTCTGGTATTAGGTTAAAAATTTCTTTAAATTTTACCGGTCCGTACCGTATACCGATTTAAAAACCCAGGTAACAATACGAAGCATCAGTTTCGGTACGTACCGGAACCATAAACAATTTGTATTGATTCCCTGGTGTTGATTGACAATACGTAGATTGGAACTTAACTGATTTAAAACCAATTCCGAACCAGTTTGAACCGGTTTAAAAGTGGTACGAAGTCATATCCAATAACTTGAACTTGAAATTGGCTTTGTAGGTGGGAAATATGGAGTCGGACATTTGCCCGATTCAAACCTGTTTAAAGCCATTTTCAGCCTCTTCAAAATTGATTATAAACTTTCTTATACCGGTTTCGAAATTTTTTTAGAGTTTCGTGTTAAAAAAATATGTTTCTACACAATTTGTCGAGCTGCAAAATCTACAACTTAACCGAATTTAAAAACGGATACGGAATCAGAGCACATTAATATTGTGGGTCTATAAATAAGTCCAAAACGCTTTGTACTTAAAGTTAATAGTTTTCGAGCTAAAGAGCTTGAAACTTTGCAACGAAGTGCTTTTGCTGCAATGTTGTGGTCATGCATTTGCAAAAGGTTTGAAAATATTTTCTCACAAATAGCAAAGACGTTAGCAAATAGTTTTCACCCAAGGAAACCCAAAGGATCAATAACCAACTCAAAACTAAATTAGAAATCTCATAGCAATTTCTCATTATAAATTCAAGAAACATTTCAGGGTTTGACATCAAAATTGGATTATTCCATTTTCTCAATTATGAATTCACTGATGGCCTAATCTTAACTATTGTTTTGGGTATCCCCATGTAAACAACCTACGCCTCCACACGCCCACTTGCCCAGCCATCCCTCCGGGGGGAGAAAGAGTGTGTTGTGTGTGTGTGCCTACGTCACACAAGAGAATAAGCCAACACCCGCCAGCACTCAGCAGGGACTAGTCATAATTATCATACTTTTAGCTTGTTGTTGTTTTTGTTGTTGTTGGTGCTGTGACGCAATTGGGCAACGGAATTTGCGCAAATTGCTTGAATAGACACAAAATACATGTTGAATAGCGGGGAGGGCCGGCCGGCCGGCCAACAAATGTCATATGTGGACAGGCGAGAGACCCACCGCCCCACCGACTTCCACCCACGCATCGACTCTCGCTCTCTCTCCCTCTCTCTCTGCTTGAGTATATAAAAAATCTATAATGACGATAACCTTGCTCAAGGTAGTTCAAAGCGGTATTGAATGGCTTATATACTCCCTTCCCTTCATCAAGATAATCTCAACCGAATTTGGTAACTGTCGATAACTGGCTAGGGGAGCCGAAGGAAATTATGTATGTTTATGTAAACAAATATTACGTGGAGCTGTCGGCGACAGGCAAGGATGGGGCTGAGGATGAGGATGAGGACGAGTCGCGTAATACACTGTAACTGACGGGCACGTGAATGGTGTGTGAAAGTGCAATAAACGTTGAGCGACGCCAACACAAATAAATTGCAATGACGTAAACGAAACGAAACGAGACGAGAGAAAAAACGCTCGTTTGTTCATACGGACTGACGTCGTTTTGGATTGGGATGAAGTGACGCTGACCGAGGGAAAGCTAGAGATAGGGATAGTCTGTCTGGGTTGCTTCCCCCCACTCCATTCGGAGCTTGGGCCACCGACCTACCCCATTTTGGTCATGCATTGCAGCTCCTTCATGATCCTATCCGGGTGACTGGTTGGTATGTGATGTTTGATGGCAAACTTGCGGCGCATATTGTCAGGCATATGCGAATCCCTCTTGAGAGTAGCCAGCAGGACAGTGCTGAAGGTGCCATTGCCAATGCGACTATGTACGTCGAAGAGTTGTCCAACATCCGGGATGCGCTGCAGCAGATCAGTAATGGCCTCTGTGTAAAATGAAAGAAGAAGTTAGAGGTTAGTAAGTGAATTAATCCTGAGATGCTCAAGAGAGCATTGTTGTGTACAAAAATAGATTGGAATTACGCGCACACACACACCTACACGAGCACACGAATCATACATAGACAGCGAGTCTTGGTTTATACGTGACGTAATATACTGATATCATGATATCTAATCTAGTTCTTTAAGTGATATTTTAGGGCTAAATGAAGTAAGCTGAAACAGAAATACCCTTTAGGGTATTCAAGGAAACTAGTATGTGTTTACAAAAGTAGTAAATGTACTTTTTTATCTATCGATAAATTTAAGGTCCCACTCGCAAACAAAATTTGAACACATTGTGCAAACAAAGTTAGCCTTGAACTGTAAATGTTTGCCTGAAACAAATTTGGTGTTCCCAAATGAGCAAATATTTGCTCTTAAAAAATTTGCGTAAACTTTTCTCCTCCGCAAATAGTTTGCGTTAGTGTTCACACTGTTTGGGGCAAATTTTATTATATATTTCTTTGCCCAATCTTTAAAATAATAAAACAGAAAAGGCACAGGCATGGTGATAGCTCCCGGTAGTTGCAGTATATTTTTCGAATTCCGCACATTACCATTAGCAAGATTGTAGACAATAAGCCCATGTTTTTAAGGCTTTTATCAGTTTCCTTCATATGAAAGAGAATGGGAAAAAATTGATGAATTGATATATCTTAAAATCTTAATAAGAAATGCGCAATACAAAATTTTGTATTTTGAATCTGGGACGAATTGCTGGATTTCTGATGGAAGAGTTTTTCGTCAAACTTCCTTATATGAGGGTCTGGTCTCTAACTGCTTTAACATTCCTGAAGACGCACCCTTGCCACAGCGTGAGATTGCTGCTCAATATTTGATGGGGGTCGATGATGCTTTTGCTATTAGCTTGAAGACTTCTAAATTCTATTGCCAAAGAAATTTATTTTTAGTTGAAAGTGCATTTAGTTACCGACCTTCCAGAGCTCGACAAGTTATTTAAAAACCATTCTTTCAGCACGACTAATATGTTGTTGTTAGTAGTAAATCTTTACTAGGGATGCTGTTTTCTTCGTACCTATAACATCAAATCAACAATACAATATATGTTGTGAAGATGTAGCTGAAATCAGACGACACTAGCTGTTGGCTAACCTAACAAAAATACCTAATTTTTTCATTATGCATTTATTTTTTTCGTGGTCTTGCAGTTTAATTTGAATTTACTTGCTCAAAAAAAAATCTTTTTTTTTTTAATATGGCAAATTTTAAAATTTTGCTTGTAAAAATTTGATTGTAAGAGCAAACACGCAAATCGGCCGAGGGTGTTTCCACTTGGTCCTACTAGACAAATATTTGCTTTAAATTGTTGGTGCACAAACATGGCAATCTTTGCACGCAAACAATTTTGTGTTCCCACTTAAGACAAACAATATGGGCAAAATTTTAGAAATATTTCCGCGTGTGGGACCCTACCTTAAATATGCGAAAATAAGACTTGGCCCCAATGTCGGAAAAGTTGGTTGCCTAACGTTGGGAAAGGCCTTTTTCTATATAGAGAACGTCATTTTAGTCTAGCATTTTGGCAATTTTGTGCTCTTTAAAGCTCAGGGCCGAGCTTGCAAAATAGCATGAGAATAAACAAAATTTGGTTCATTGTTAGGTAGTTCTTACAAATAAAAAATCGGAAATGGAAACTAAAATGAGAGTACGGCCGATAAGAATTATCGAACATTGTGATATTCGTCTACGTATAAACCAAAAAATTAGTTCTGAGAGCAAAAAAAAAAAAAAAACAAAAGATTTTTACCTTCGCTTTTGTTGCGTGGTTTGTTTGTAGTCTTGTTGGGAGTAGCATTCACACCATTAGCTGCTCCTGCTACTCCTCCGGCTCCTGTTCCTGCCTGGGCTGGTGTGGCGGCATGCGACTGCTGTTCTATGACCGGCTGTTGTTTATACATGCCCGGTCCAGGAACATTGTTATTATTTATATTATTATTGTTGTTGTTGTGCAGCTTCTGGGCATGTTGAATTGGCCAGGAGTGTCTGCCACTGCTTCCACTGGGATTTGCGGCATATGTGGCTGGGCTCGGACTGGAATTGGCTATTATGAATTGTTGAACTGGATGATGCGGCTTTGGTTTCTGGTTGATGATAAGACGCTCAGCCATGGCCTGGCAGGCACTGGGACTACGACTGGGTTAAGGGCGGAGGAGTGTTTTGAAATGGCAACAGACTAGTCTGATGGTCGCTCATCGGCTTGAGATTTGTCAGGATATCTGGATTTAGAGCACCGAAAATAATACCGTTTACTTGAAGCACAGGCGAGAAATTTTGTACCGAAATATTGGGTTTGGTGAATTTGGTTCCAAAATATCTCCCTTTATTTTTTAATTTTTATATATGCATGTATATAATTTTTTTGTTACTAAAATTGTTGAGCGCCGTACTTCAACTGAAATGAATTCGAAACGCTTACTCTGCGTGTGCTCTGCTGCTGCCGCCGCTGCCGCTGCTTGCGTCTGCTGCCTCACCCCTCGCCCACAGCCTTGCCCTCTCCCTGGCTCGTAACCGTTGTTTGTGACGTTCGCAAATGTTTCGAGTGTGTCGATATGTGCGACCGAGTCGTCGGCTCGTTCACTGGTGTCTCTTATGATGATTATTATTACTAAACCGCAAGAGCCACGGCAACAGCCCCAGCGAGAGTTTTTTTAGCATGAACACGGGCGGCTTTCGGTTTTATTTTGTTGGTATTAGGGATGGGGAAAAATGTATCGATATGTGTATCGATAACTAAACTTATGGGGCAAGTTTTGGCTGCCAAGGAATTGTCAACGTGGGCGCTAAATTTGAATTTTGACCACATATTCATTTACATACTTACAGTATGTCAAGAAAGTGTTTTGACACAGAACAAAAATTTACATATTTCACCTAATTTGCAAAAAAAAGGGGTTTCTATTAATGGTACAATTTTGTTCTTATTTTATTCTGTATCGTTCCTAGAACTAGTATGCAAAAGAAAGTAGCCAAATCCATCTAGCTTTAACATTTAAAATATATAAAACAAATAAAATCCAAGTTTTAAGGTGTCAAGAAAGTGATTGGCAAAATGTCAAAACTCATATATTCTCAGTACAGCAGCCCAAATGGAAATAAAAAAAATAAAGGAAAGCTAACTTCGGCTCGACCGAAGTTTATACATATATATATACCCTTGCAGCTTATATAATTTATATAAATTAAGGTTTTAAATGATTTTCTTCGAACATTCTTATCTGCAATTTTTCCCAAACTCAGCAATAGATGGCGCCACTACTTTGACCAAACTCCCCAAAATTTTGTGGAAACTGTTAATATTCACCACTGTTAGGTATAAAGACGCTACCATTGAAAACAAAAAAGATTTTCTTACTAGAATTACTTTTTCGACCGATAGTTCCTATGACAGCTATAGCCCATAGTCATCCGATTTGGATCATACTTGGCAGAATTGTGTGGTAGCATAATAAAGGCTAAAAAATTTACACGATTGTCACGTTCGTATCCCTTATGTCCCATACGTGTCAAACCTCTATGTTTTACCATTTTGGAGATCTGTGCGTTCATACAGACGGAGTCATACTCGGCAGTTGATGCTGATCAAGAATACTTTATGGGATCGGAAATGATTCCTTCTCCCTGTTACATACTTTTGCACAAACTGAATATACTCTGTGTACCTTTGGTACAGAGTATAATAAGAACAAAATTTGACCATTTATAGAAAGCCCCTTATTTTGCAAAATAAGTGAGAAATGTGATTTTTTTTTCCTGTGTCAAAACACTTTTTTGACATACTGTACGAGAAATGTGGTTTGCTCACGAGGCACCAGAAAGCAAAATACTGCAGATTCGCCAGTTTAAATAAATCTATCACTTTTAACTGCATTTAAATGCACCAGGCTTAGCCTTTAAATTAGTTTTTACTATTCTATTAACTTTTTTTGGAGTATCAACTCAAAAGTAGATCAAAAATAGGAGCCACTGTGCAGCGTGCCATGAGAAATGCGGATTGGTATATCCCTACTATTGTTTATCCAATATTCCCAAACTGTAAGCTGGGTCCTGCCTTTATTCATGGATGCCAAGTGCTAAACTGGAACATTTAATAATCTATTTGTATGTATGTATGTGTGTATATTCAATGGGTTAGCGTTTACAATCACAATTTAGATATCGCCAAGCCCGCCAAGGCCACCGCCGCCCAGCTCCTTGCCAAAGCGTGCCTTCTCCTGGCTTTCGGTCCACGCCTTGGCAATCATTTGCTTTGTCTTCGAATCCCCATCATTGTACATTTTCTTCATAATGTTAACCAGCGCCGATTCCGGATTATCGCCATCCTTCGACAGTTCGCTATCCTGCTTCTGTTTCAGGCGTTTCTGTATGGCAGTAAGCACATCCCAGTTCTGTGACTCATCCACTTTTTTCAGATAAATGGCCACCATATCGGTTTTAATTTTGCGATAGCTCTTCTCCACATCGATGGCATGCAATAGATTGTTGACAGTCAAACCGAAATCCTTCCCATTCAGATCGCACACCAGCAACTGCAATGAGGATTCCGTGTAATTAACCGTGACAGCCTCCTCGGAGCAATTCTGAACGCCATTTAGTGTGATGAAGAGCTTGACAAACTTTAAACTCTGATCCCAGCCATAGTCGGTGAGCTCGTGCAGATATCTGGGGAGGGGGAGGCAGGAGGCGGATAGTGGAAACCACTTCAAATAAGGGAGAGCATGCCATTGCTTACCTTTTGGCCTGTTCGCCGCCAGCTGCGGCAGCTGCTTGACGTTCGGCCGCCAGGCGAGCCTTAATCTCTAGGTTAACAATTTCCCGTTCCACCTCAGCCTTGGCCTGTGTAAGCACGCCCTTAACACGCGCACTCTGGGCCTGCTCCAACAGAGCCGCGAATTCCGCCTCGTCAGATTTGAGCTGTCAGCGAGTGGATGTTATTAATTAAGAACTTTAGTTTTGAGGCTAAGCGTACCTGTTCCAGCGACATGCTTAAATTTCGATTTCTAAAACGTAAAACGAGAAGTTGCAAGTAATTTTTACTGACGCCGGCGCCTTCAACAAAATACACCAAAAAATGCCGAAACGCCTGACGCAATTAGTGATGGACAAAGTGAATCCTAGAGTCAATATCGTGCGAGGTAGAGTAAATATCGAATAAGCGGTAATTGCTTCGTAAAAGTACATACACACCAAAAATTTTGAAAAAATGTCATCGCTGGACCGCGAACTATGAAGAATTTGAGTGCAGAAATTAGTTGGCACAAACCCGCGGTTTCTTTTTAAATGCATTTTGAAGTTTGCATTTTTGCCCTGTAGAAAATATGTGTAATCGCATTCGCTCTTCGAATTATGTATGTTTTTGATTTAAAATTTTCATACAAATCTATCTTCTATCTCTCTATCTTCTCTATATATATAAAACAAAACCGCGAAATTGGCAAACATTTAATAATGATTTTAGATTGTAAAGAAGACGGGTAAATATTCGGATAAATAGAAGCTGTATATCGAACTGTCCAACAAATCTCGATTTTAGATTGTAAAGAAGACGGTTAAATAGACGGGTAAACAGACTGGTAAATGGACAGGTCAATAGGAGGTGTAGATCAAATGGTCCAAAACCGCGAAATTTGCAAAAATTTTATGTTTCGATTTTTATGAAGATTTAATAGTTGGCAAGTGTCGTCGGGTAAATAGGAGGTGTAGGCCAATCGGTCCGAAAAAATCACGAAATTTTAGATTGTCATTAACCTTTTTAAATAGACGGGTAAATGGACAGGTAAAGGTAAGGTGTAGATCAAATGGTAAAAAAAAAAACAAATTTACAAATATTTATT